>PVKN010027614.1:0-13487 GCA_004027915.1 Capromys pilorides | reverse complement strand
CAGGCACACAAGCAGGGCTAAAGGAAGAGAGGGGCAGGGATGGAGCAGAACAGCTAATAAAAAAGCAAGGTGAAGGGAAGAAATCAATGCTGTCTATGCTCTTGCCACTGCAGGACACCTACTGTGTGCCAGGCACTGGGCCAGTGCCTGGAAGAGTCCTCCTCTTAGAAGTGGCTCCCCCTAAAAGCATCTGTGGCTGGTTGGTGGTCCAACCGTTCACATGACCTATTCTCTTCATTCCTTAGGTGGAAACATCGGGAGCCAAGAGAGGTGAAATACCGTGTGTGAGAAGAGTCTGCCTCATTCTCCAGCTGAGCACAGAGAAGAGCCTCAGGGACAGGGTGGCAGCATGTGGCCTGTGTATGAGGAGGCAGAGAGGATGGGGGATGGTGGCTAGGACTGAGCAGGGCCATCAGGGAGAGAGAAAGGCTGCACTTATGGACTCATGACCGATCTCTATAAACCCCGAAATGAGTTGGCCACAGTTGGCTCTGGATGACTTTGCCTTCTGCAGTGGCTCTGACTCTACTTCTCTCCAATGACACTGATAGGGAAGGGAGGGTGATGGACGTGAACGCAAGGCAGATGGTCCTGGTTTGTAGTTCCCTAGCTGGCTGTGTGACTCTGGGTAGGTTGCTTTACCTCTCTGGCTCTCAGTTTCCACACGGACACTAAATGGGGGCAGCTGGCCCCTAAACTCCCTTCTCTCCCAGGGATGTAGTAAAATCTAATGGTACAGCAGGTGCAGGTGCTAAGTTGTAGCAGTTCTGTATGCTGGGGATGGGGGATCTCACCCAGTGGTTAGTGGGTGTCGAGATAAGGAAGGCATCCTTGGGGCTGGGCAGGTGGAGGTCAGCAGAGTAAGGAGGGAGTGAAAGCCTTCCGTCCCTAAAATAGTGGCTGGCTGTTCTCAGCAGATAATTCATAAATACATGTTGGACAGAAACTGACACCACGAAGGGGCAATGGCGTCAGGTAGCTCTGGATTCTGTGCCCTACCAAGGACTCAACTTATCTCTGATGTGATGGGCAGCCTCTCCCTTAGGGTCCAGACATGGGACGCACCTCTGCCCCAACCATGGGCTCTCCCAGCTCCTCTCCAGCCTGCCTACCTTGGGTGTCTGCAAATCAGTCTGCCACCTCTGGCCCTCCAGGCTGGTCTGATTGGTGAGGTCTTGCAGCTTGGCCTTCCGTAGTGGGTGTCTCCTGGAGGATACTGTGGGCTCGCTGGCAGTGGTGGCCCTTGGACACGGTTTGTGGTCGGTGATCTGGTTGGTGCTGTAGGCCCTCCGTCGCTGGGAGAGGTCCAGACCTGGGCAGGGCAGGTGAGTGGGAAGCCATCAGGGAAGGAGAGGGGCTTGCATACTTCCTTCCTGCTTGGAAACATCCTCAGTTCCTCCTTGAGCATCTGCTGGAGTGTGCGCAACACTGGAGCTTTGGAAGCTCACCTTAGCTGACCTCCATCTTCTTCCCAGAAGCTCTCCCTTGTGTCCCCTTCTAAAGGCAGAGTGTGCTCCAGACAAACTATGTGCTTTCTGAGCCTCATACTTCACCTTTGTCCTAGTCCCCCTCTGCTGCCTACAGGCTCCCCTCCCTTCCCAAGAGCTCCTGGGTGAAGTGCTGGTTGAATGCTTCTCTTCCTAGGGTCCTCACAGTGGTGGCCTCTGCTGCTCCATTTCTATTAGAGTTAAGGTCAACTGTACCTCTCCAGGTGGAATGTCCCTGAAGGGCAGGCACTAGTGTGGATCATCTTGGTGCTCCACCACTGCACTCAGTGATCAGCTCAGGTGAGTCATGGGGAGATGGCCTTTGAGTGGGAACAAACACAGTGGGGAAGCACTGGAGTAAGAAAGCTCTAGACTGTCTCTCTGTACACTATCTGCCTCTTTCGAGTTCTGGGAATCTAGCTGTGTTGCTTAAACCCTCCAAATCTCAGTTTCCTTCCCTGTAGGCAGGTAACAGGTACTCACCTCGAAAGCTGCTAACTATTCATGGCAATGGTTTTTATAAAGTTCTGAGCACACAATAAGAACTCAGGAGAAGGGAGACATCAGGATGGGCAAAGGGCAGAGGGGAGGAGAGTGGGAAGTGCGGGAAACATACTGCGGCTGGTGCTGGAACCTCCTCCCAATGGCCAGGCATCCTTGGCCCGCCCCTGGCTGAAGGCTGCCCCCATGCCCTTGGTACAGTCTCCACTATCCGGGCCAACTCCATCATCCTGAGAGTGGTAGAAGACTGAGCTCCCAGACTCCTGGGAGTGCAGCATGCTGTACCTTCGTCGCTTGTCCTGGAGGGAGGACAGGGAGTGAGGCCTAATATAAAAGGACTTCCATGGGGCAGTGAGAGGCTTGAAGGACCAGCAGGACAGGAAAGGCCTTGTTTGCTTAGGGAGTTTAGGTGGTCTTTTATTCAAGAGATGGTAAAAATTTATTTTTCATATCCACTGTATAGCTTATATTTTACACTGTTGACTTGATTCATTAACATTTGTAAAAAGTATAATTTTAAACATCATTTTTTTCGCCAGATAGGTAACTAAAATGAGCAAAACGGACCACTGGTTCCTTCATTCCATTCCTCATGACATGAACATACACAGAAATAGATACACAAATAATATATTATTTTATAGAAATTACATGCACGCATGCTTGTAGAGATCATTTTTGTTTTATGAAACCTGGATCCTACTGCTTACATTTATCAGTATCTTTTTTTCTTAAATGCATTTAGTACAATGTTTACAGGGTCTTACTGTGTAGATCAGACTCATAGTGATTCTCCTGTTTTCAGCCTCCCAAGAGCTGGGATTACAGATGCACGCCACCACGCCCAGTCTCAATCGCTGTCTTAGTGTGCCCTGAGGGCGGGGCCAGCACAGCACACTGGGGATCACACCCTGTCCCTGCACCTTCCTTAGTCTGCTGAGCTCTCTGGCCACCCTCATTTATCAATATCTTGCAATGAGCCCTGAAAAACATTCTGGAAATCCTGTAACTCTTTGATATTCAACTCTATAACATCCCACTATCCATGGCTGTTGTCTACTCTGTGGCCATTTACTGTTATGGTCATAAAATCCCTGGTCATAGATGTATTATATCATGTTATTTCTCTCATTGGAGTCCTAGGAGTGGCACTTTGGGGTTGCAAGGCTTATAGAGTCCTCATTTCGTTATTTCTAGATTGCATCCCAGAAGGCTATGACAAGTCACATCAATACCAGCAATATATGAAGGCTCTGTATCTCCACAAGCGGCAGCAGAAAGTGATGTCAGTCTCAGAGTAAGAAAAGGAGAATGGATTTGGGGCCCTTGTCAGGATCCTTCTGGGGGAGAGGAGTTGTTGACGATCTGGCATCAATAATGGGACCCTGATCACAGGGTTCTTAAGAAATGTGGTAGCGTCAAAAAATACAGAGGTTTATCTAAAATTCCAGTTTCTCTTGGAAGTGTGGTTAACATCAGGCACACATGCCCATATGGTGACAGTGTGTGAGGGCAGAGTGGGGGCTGCTGACTTGGGGTGCACCGTCCTCTCCTGTCACTCATGCTGCCTGCCACTCCTGATCACCTCTCCAACCATGAGCTCAGTGAAGACCCGTACCCACCAGGGCCTCTGCTCTTAATTAATTAACTTTTATATCAAGTCCTCTTCCTAGCTCCCCAGTCACTCTAGGCCTTGAGTTTGTGACTCCTTAAGAAAATAAGGGGACAGGCAAGATAACTCAGCAGTCTAAAGCATCTGCTTAGGCAAGCTTAGGCATCCGCAGGGACCGCGGTTCGATCCCCGGCACCACGTGCTGCACCAGTCCCACCCCCAGGGCAGGCTGAGCTGGCCATAGCATAAATAAATAAATCAACAAATAAATAATTAAATAAAGTTTAAATTATATAAAAAATAAGATGAGAAATTCTATAAAAGAGGGACTGGGGGGGACTCACTAAAAAGTGAAGATAGGTAAGCAAAAATCTCAGGAAATCCTATCTATCATCTATCTGTCTGTCTGTCTGTTTATCCATCTATCTATCTACCTATCTATCAAGACAGAGTCTTTCTATGTAGTGCAGGATGCTCTTGAGCTCACTTGGTGATCCAAGCTGGCTCAGAGTCACTGTAGCCCCCTGTCTCAGCCTCCTGAGTGATGGGATAACAGGAGAGCACCATCATGCCCAGCTCTCTCAATGTGGGTATGGATTTTACCTCCCTTTGAGAAATTCTTTACTTTTATCTCATGTGTGACACCAAATATGTGAAAGTTATTTATTCAAGGAAATAAAAAACAAATTAATCTAAAAAGATACACGCTGACAAGAGTGCAGGCAGTTTCCTTGAACTGAAATGTGTGTTTTATCATTTAGGGGAGACTATATAAAATATAGATTCCTGGGCCTTGCCCTCAGGGGGCATGGGTCAGAGCTATGGCTCTGCAGTTGAGCCAAGTTCCCCAAGTGGTGCTTCTGCAGGGGCTCTTCAAAGCCACATTCGGGGATGGCATTCACCCGAGTACATCACTTTCAAATGCCTATTGCCTGCCAACTATATCTACAGCTGTAAATCCAGTTCTAGCTACCATGATTAGAATTCCAGCTAAGGATGGTTTGTGGTCATGGGTTCTGGATGCCACTGGCCCCTGGAATTTCTAGAATACTTACAGATCTGGGATTGGAGACGTACAAGGAGGCATCACACATAATGCCATACCCCACCAACCGTTCTCCAGGGAAGAGAGTGCTGGTGTTGACAGGTGCTATCAAGACCTCAGTGGTCTCAGGGAAGACCCACTCCACCGTCACATCACTCAGGACTGGGGCCATAGCCTTCTTCAAGGATTTGATCATCTGTTGGACAGGATCAGAACACAGCAGGGCTATGGCTGAGGAGCATAAGGACAGTGCAGGTGCGGAGAGGAATGTGAGCAGAGAGAAAGAGCCGGTCAATCTTGGCAGATTCTTGAATTCCTGGAATATGGGTGTTGGGATCTTTGCTGTCATCTTTTCTAGGCTTATCATTTTACAAAGAAGATTCGAGGCTCAAAGAATGGCCAAGTAGTTGGAAGACACAGAGAAAGTTTGGGTCAGAGCCTGGACTGGATCGTGATCTTAAGCAAGGCAGCTGGCATCTCTGAACCTCAGTTTCCCCCTTGGTTAAAGTGGGATGGTAGAGTTGGAGGATTAGATGAGATGTTGGATATAAAATATCTACCACACAATAGGTGTTCAATGAATGGCAGTGGCAGGTTAGCGTCCCCGATACTATTTTCTTGGGCACGTGGCAAACTTGGAGAGAAGGGTTAATGGGTGTGGTGCCTTAAAGGCCATGATGGATATATTCCCAATTCTCTCTCCAAGAAGGACCATACCTTGTTGCTGTGGGGATGCAGCGTACCTTAAGCCAAGATCACACCTCCCCCAGGGGAAGCCCTCTGCCCCTGATTGAGCATGACAGTGATTCTAGCACGTGGTCATGCCAGCCTGGTGTAGGCTGTTCAAGCAGGCAAACTTTGCCCCAGAGCTCCCCCTAGCGTTGGTCAAGGCTGGGGCAGAAAATTGCAGTCGGGGTCTCCCTGTCCAATCTGCCTAATCTGCTTTCTCCTTTCCTTTCACAAGCATTGGACCTGTCTTCTGGCTGGAAGATTTTTCCCTTCTTCCTTTCTTTTTACTTTTTATGTATTTGATACAGGATCTCACTATGCAGATCAGATTCCTAGTGATCCTCCTGTTTTCAGCCTCCCCAGCACTGGGATTACAGGCATGTGCCACCATGCCCAGACAAGGTTGACAGCTCAGCGTGACCGAGGGCGGGGCTGGTGTGGCATGCAGTACCAGGGATTGAACCCTGGTCCCTGTGCTTACCTAAGCGGGCACTTAGTCCATTGAGCTAAATTGCCAGCCCCAGTTTTCCCTTCTTGTTCCTTCCTTTTCTATGTTTCACAGATGCTGCCTCCCAATAAACCTCTCTGCTCTAACCTGAGTCTTGGCTTTGTTCCTGGGTGGCCTGGGCTTTCTAAGGGTTCGGTTATTTGTGCAAAATGTGCTGGAAGAGAGAGAGGGAGAGAAAAGACTCTTTAGTGCCCAGGCACTTTAGGTTCTTCTGAGCAATTGTTTGTCTTCCCAAGGAAGGTGGTCAGTAATGACCCCAAACACAGCTCTATAGCTGCGCTTGACCAGTGGGAGGCAGAGCAGCGTCCTGGGGCTACTCTAAGAGCCGCTTACTCTGTGGCTGCCTCCCCTCTGGTTCTTCTAGGGGGCAGGTGGTGGTCAGGGTAGCCTGGCGGAGAGCTCAGATTTGAGCTCAAACAGGGATTCTGCCACTGCGTTTGTGCTTGACCTGTCTGGGCGTTGGAGGTTCCAGCGCTGGAAGGGACTGGGAGCCCCTTCTTCCTACCTTGGGTTGCAGCCGCTCGCCCTCCATGAGGAACTCAGCACTGCCCTTGGACACGGATGCCAGCCCTTTTACCAGTCGATGGCAGACGTTTGGTCCAATCCCAAAGCTGTAGCACCTGGAGGGGGGTGGCAGGGACACGGACGGTGCTACTTGCCAGCCCTTCCGCGTTTCTGCCCACTGGAGAAGGGAAAGACACAAAGCTTGGTCCAGCAGAGCCAGCTCAGAGCTAGACCTGCTTTAGGCCCAGGGAGAGGGAGAAGGAAGAAGCGCCCCCTGGCGGCAAGCAGAGTCACGGCAGCCTCTTCCCACGCTGCTCTTCGGGACTTGGAGGCAGAGGTATGGACAACTGTCCGCCTCTGGAACTTTTGAGAGTGAAGAACGAGCGTAGAAACCAGCCCGCACCGTCCGGGAAGCACAGCGCTCTGGGAACTACCGGCCTGGTCCTTTTGTTGTGTTATCGTGTGCACTTTGCTCTGGCTCTGGCGCCCCCCAGCCCTACAGTACCCTGGCTCACCTGGTGGAGAAAGCGTGGTTCCGCACCAGCTCCAGCACCTTCCCGGTGCTGCTGCCGATGGCGCCACTGGTGATCAGGAAGAGCAGCCGCGGGTGGCCCTGGTGCACGGGCTGCCGGACGAGCCACTTGAGAGGAGAAAAGATGTTGGTGCCGCCCATGTCAGCTCGCAGACTCTGGATGCTGTCACAGGCCACCGCCAAGCTCTCCTGCAGGGAAGGATTGTGGAAGCATTAGAGAGGTCCCACGGTCGCTCTGTGATGTGGACACTCTAAACCACCCTGGGGAGGAGCTCTTTGTTTCCCTAGTTTTTAGTTCAACCGCATTCCTGCTCCATCTGTCCGAAGTTATCTATCTATCTATCTATCTATCTATCTATCTATCATCTATCTATCTATCTATCTATCTATCTATCTAGTACAAAGCCTCGCTGTGCAACTCGTAGCGATCCTCCTGTCTCAGCCTCCCCATTGCTGAGATTATAGGCGTGTGCCACCACAATCAGTTTGGGTTGTTGGCATGGCGTGCCTGAGGTCCCAGGGCTGGCATGGCATGCGATTCTAGGGCTTGAATCCGGGCCTTTGTGCTCACCAGGCAGGCGCTTAGACCACTGAACTATCTCCCTAGTTCACGTGGCTGCTTTTTCGGTGTAACCTCCTATTACTGACGCTAGAAATAACACTATTTGTGATATAGCAACTTAGCACCTCTGGAAAAGATGACGAGTTAAGCCTCTAATTCCTCGGCACAAAGGATGTTCTCCTGTCTGATGAGGGAGGTGGGTGATGTGGACCAAAGAACGCTGGGCTGAGAAACAAGACCTCAGTCCTGAGGTTGACAGGAACACCATCTCCCTAGGAGACTGCAGAAGCTGCATTCGCAATCTGGACTTCAGATTTCCTCTCTCCTGGACCGACACTTGGGGACCCAACTGGCTAAGGATTATTGGCACTGGGTGGGTGTCAGCACAGCAAGGACATGTGTCACCCTCTGGACGTGCATCATCCTACGCTCAGGAAGAGGCTGTGCCGACATCCATGCTTTGAAGGATGATAACTAATGGCCTGTATCAAAAGTCTGATGTAGCTTTTGAACTAGCGAGACTAGAAATGTATCCCAACGGCACAACAAAGAATGCACGAAGAGTCTATGACACAGAGATGACTAAATGGGAAGAAGAGGAAACGACTTAAATGCCTAACTCTAGGACTGCCTGGAATAACTCCCAGTTTGTCCATGTAGTAAAATACTAGGCGGCCGTTACAATTAGATTATAGGTTGATGCTTTCTGGAGTGAAAATACGTTCATGACAGCTTGAAAGTAGGCTTTGGATGGAACACTATGGGATGCCTTGTCCTACTTTGGTTGAAAATGATATCAATGCATAGTACGAGATCTGAAAGGATTTATACTATGCTCCTCACAGTATTTTTTTCCTCTTTATTTCTTCCCAACTGATGTAACCATAGGAGATTAAAACAGTTTTTAATTATCTAGATCTAAAGTTATGAGGCAACATGTATTATCCATTTGTGTATTTGAAAAACAGAATTACTTTGAGTTGAAAAATAGCTAACAAGTCCCGCCCTCATCTTCCTTTCTTCTCTTCTTTCCTTCTTCCCTTCGTTCTTTCCTCTCCTGAGGTCTGGGTAGGACGCTGTGATTGTGAATGTGCTTGGAGGGCCACAGCCTTTTTGGTGCCCATCCACATCCTGCCCTTCCCATTTGCATCTTTAGCTCCACCTCCATAAGTCCCCCATCCTCACGAGACTGGAGCTTCAGGGTGACAGGCCATGGACTTGTCTCCTCCCTGTTCTCTCCTTAGGCCTCATCTCTGTGCCCTCCCTTTGCCTAGTGCATGATTTCATTGAAGAGAGGGAGGTGACGGAGGGCTGGGACACCAGGAGTTGCCTAAGCAGCGATGGGTTGTCTTGAATTCTCTGCTCCTGGAGGTGATCTGGGCTCTGATGGATCAGGAGCTTCGGAGGCTTGTCCCAGGGTTACCTGCTTCTGCTTTTTCTCTTCTCCCTTGTGTTCCCCACTGCCTGTCACCCTTCTGATCCCAGATTTGCCCAATTCTCACCTCACTGTAGGGCTGGCTGGAAGGGAAGAGGGTCTTAAACGTGGATCCGAATCCAATGATGTTGAAGAGGCAGGTTGGCATGAGACTCTTCAGGGCCACCAGCATGGCATCCTGGTGGGCAAGAAAGGAGCATTTAGGCTCAGGCAAAGGCTCCTGTCACTATGCATCAGTACTGTCATTCCAGCTAAGGAGACACCTTCAAAGGGCCTGTCACTTTCTGTCTGCACTCAGCACCTCCGCTTCCTTCACCTCAATCAGAAACTGGCTGATTCTGACCAGAGACTGCATTAGAGCCATTACCATAAACTCAGCCATGGAGCCAGTCTGGCTTCTCAAAGCCACCCCACGATGGCTGGCCTGTTCCATTTCACCCCTTGCTGACCCTAAGAGGAGGGAGTGCCACTCTCTTTTGCCAAAGCCAAAATGACATCTGGTAGAAGAAAGTGACTGGTTCAGATCGCCCTGTTGATAGAGTAACTTCTGGTTCCCATGCGGGGCCTCTGCATCTGATTTATCGCTGTCATTCACCAGCGATAAAACCCTAGGAGCAGTCTCTTTAGGTCATGTTTGCTGGATGCGAATGATGTATTTTATATGCAGTACACTGCTGACTTTCATGATAGCCGGCCCATTCGAGGCAGGCATATTTATCATCCCCATCATATAGAAGATAAGACTGAGGCACGGAGAGCTAAAGTGACTTCTTAGTGAGCATCCAGGTGGTAAACAGTGGACCCAGGACTGAAGCATGTGCCACTTTGCCTCCAAGGCCCATGAGCATTAGCGAGTCTCAGTGTATGTACCTGGGCACCAGTAGAAGCCCTCCATAAAAGCATGTTGAAAAAATAATGACCAAAAAGATGGTGGGCTGATAGCAGAAGCAGAAGGGATGATAACTGGGACACAACCTGATGATAAATATCAAGCCCTTATCAAGCCCGACCATTGTACTAAGCACTTAAATAACTCACATTTGCTCTCTAATTGTGTCTTAGGGTAATGGTGACACTGATACGTTTCCAAGAGAAAACCTACCCAAGGGTACACACCACCTTTCGCATGACTGACTTGACCTTGGGCTAGTTATGGATCCCCCCCACCCCTCCTTGAGCCCCAGCCTGAAACAAAGTACACGATCAATAAGGATACTAGTTTTAATAATCCTATTTTTTAGATGAAGAAACTGAGGCTCAGGAGGGCCAAAGGATTGCACTGGATCACAAAACCCAAGACCATGACCTTGGCTTTCCAATAGAGCTCTGAAGCCTTTATTCCTGTCAGCTCTGCCTTGGCACAGAGCTGGGAAATAAATGTCTCCCTTCACTCCCACATAGTTTATTGATGGCGCCTGAGGGATCTCAGCATGGCTTCAGGGAAAAAAACTGCCACCCTCCAAAGTCTAGAATCAAACAGCTGCCAGTGCGTTCTGGCAATGTTGGCATCATGCGGCCTTTCAGGCTCTGTGGCCCCAGGGTCCCTCTCCCATCCCCCTCTGCACATGTTAACATTAAGCATCCCCCACCCCACCCCCGTCGCCCTTTGTCGCTTGTGTCGATACATTCTGGGCCTCTGCAAAAGCAGTCAATATCTGCTTTTTTCATTGGCCATTAATGTATATTCCTGTGAGCAGGAGACTCTGCTGATCCATACAGACTGTCTCTGCTCACACCTATTAGAATTTTCAAAGCCGGGTTTTTGGCAGCGAGTAGCAGCTGAAGAATGAGACCAGCTGCAGGAAATTGAATTGGCTGAACTTTCCTCTTTGGCATAGGCTATTTGGATTTATATTCTCTCCCTCCTTCCTAAGCCTAATTTCTCCTAGAACTTCAACACAAAGGGACAGCAGTGAATGGCTGAGCAACCCCTCCAGGAGCCATATTTTCTTCGGGAAAAGAGGTGTATGGATGGCCTGAGCAATTTCTGTGCTTTCCTTGGAAAGACTCATGGTTAGCAGAACCGGTTGTATGCATGCAAAGCCTTTTGGGAAGGATGACCTGGAGCTTAGTGATCTGAACTGGAGAAAAGCCAAGGAGACTCCAAGGGCAAAGGGGGAATGGAAGGTAAGCTAGGGAAAGTTCTCGTCAGAGAATTCCAGAGTGCAAAGGTTGGAAATGGATTTCCAGCTCATAAACCAGTTCTATTGAACTGACAGCAACTGCCTGGAATGTGGAAATTATAGAAAAACTGAGTCCAGGCTTAGCAGGAAAAAAAAAAGCCCCACATTATTGATGTCTGCCTGGGGTTGGCAGAGGGAAGCAGAGGGACAGGCAATATATACTTGCCCTCCCTAAATTAATCTTTCCTTTTCATTTTAGCAAAAGGATAAATGAAGGCCAGCATTGGGAATCGATTTGTCCAAAGCCACACAGCAAGCCAGCGGTAGAATCGATCCTAGACCCAGGCATTGCCTTTTCTACCATGTCATGTGGTAGAAATGCTACAATCAGAGAAGAGATTTCACAGATGGAAGCACAGGGATCATTTCCTCTTCAGTGGTGGAATGGAAAAGATATAGCAGGCTTGGGTTCTTTTGCTGGCACTGTACGTACTTTTCTTATCTAGTGATTGAAGGAATATGGTTGAAATGGTCCCAGGATGGTTTTGGGTTTGCAACCCTGTGATATTCTGTGTCACTGGGGAAATGTCTCACAAGTCAGTATAGCCATGGGACAGAGTAGGAAGGGCCATACAGGCCTGGAGTGCGATCTGACACTCGGGTACCATGGGCAGCTGCCCGCTCTTATTCTTGACTTTGGTGCTGGGGAGAAGGTTCCAACCAGCCCTGTGTTTGCCAAGGTGCCTCAACTTGGATGTTGGGTCACACCCATGATTCCTTGTCACACTTCAACACAGAGCCTAGTCATGGCAAGGATGAGAAGCTAGCAGACCTCACAGATGTCACCTAACACCCTCCTCTCTTTGCTGAGCCTGTTACCCTGGAGCTAAGAGCTTTCTCCAACGACAAACTTGGGGAGATGGGTGAATTTTCAGGTGAGAGAAGAACCCCATTCTCTCCCTGTCTCATCTCTCATTCTCTCTGACTACAATCATCCTTTACCAGTTCAATAAATAGACTGAAGGCTTTTTGTACATAAACACAGAGCTAGACCCCACGGGGAGCAATAGATGAGAAATATCTGGTTCTTTCTGTTAATGAATTCATAACTCCAGATGGGAAGAAAGAGATCTATAGAAGTTAAAATAAAAGGGAGTGTCGGATGGTGCATAATCAAATGAATAATCTCTCATTGGGGAGGGAACACTCTGGGTGGGCAGAGTGGGTTCTGTTGCTCTTTCTTCCATGTTCCTGATGAGCTCTCCTTAGCAAAGAGGTCGAGTTCCAGGTACTCTTCCTGTGTCCCTCACTTGACTGCAAGTTGCTTGGGGTAGCAACCGTTTTTGCCTCCTACACATTAGAGAAACTGAAGAGCCAATCTTCTCTTCTGGATCCTATCCACTCCTTGATGACAGCCCTGTGTGCACTGGATCTATGATTCTGTCTAGTAGAGAGTCAGGTAGACATGAGTTTAATCATAGACTATAAACAGTTTTCCCTGTGGTAAATGGTGACAACAGACCAGCCTCCCAAGATTATTGCCTGGATTAAGTACCAAGCTTTGCATGAAATGGTTTGTGCAGTATCTGGCACCGAGCTGACCTTCAGAAAGTGCCTGATTCCTTCCCATTTTCTCTGCATCTCCTCCTCCTCCTCAGGACTAGTGATGTGCTTTATCCAGAGCAGGCATTCAACAGAAGTTTGTAGAATGCAAGGTCAGCTATAAGCGACTTCATTGGTGGCTTCAATGGGCAACAACTCTGCCTCTGCTGACATCACTTGAGGGTTTTATTTTGGGAGCAAATAGAGTTTGGGTGTCTTTGTTTATACTGAATATATCTATATCAGTATAGATATATTTATCTCTCTCTCTATATATATATGTATAGATACATATTTCAAAAATTATTTCTCAGAATAAAAAGTACTGAGGAAACCATGTCCAGGGAGTACAGCTGTGTTGCCCTGGAACTTGGGTCCCTGGGGAGGGGGCTTTGTGGCAGGTACCTTCACATGTTGGATGTTGGTCCCATTCATCCTGTTGCTCCTGTCAACCAGGAAGATGAACTCCCCGTGGGTCTTTCTCAAGTTGGGCTGCACAGACTGGAGGTCAGGGCAGAAGTTGAGCATGATGACCGAGTGGTGGAGAATGTCTTTGTGGAGGCGTTTCCGGATGATCGCTGTCTGGAGGAGAAAGGGAAACCCTCTGATGTGGGAAATCATGGGGTCCTGAGACACCTCTGGGATACATACGGGTCCTTCATCACTTACCAAGTAGTATCTACATCTTACTTGAACTCTGCGCCAAAGACCCCCACACCAGCTGTTCTGGGCCCTTCTGTCTGCTGGGCCTTCTCAGGTTGCAACAATAAGACTAAGGTCTGGAGGCATCAAGACCTGGGCCCGAATCCCAGTTCTGTCCCTGTCCTGCTGTGGGAACTTGAGAAAG
>PVKN010027613.1:0-13479 GCA_004027915.1 Capromys pilorides | reverse complement strand
ACATTAATGGAGAAATTAGATACTTCCATGAGAAAGAACAGCTAAAGAAATTTATGACTACCAGTCAACACTCAAAGGATACTAAAAGATATTCTAGACAAAGACAGAAATGATGACCTTTCCAAGAACAACAGAAAGAAACCATGAAGCAGGGCAAGCAATTAAACAGAGAAGAAAAGAGGGAACCAACAGCAGGGAAATAATATGTTAGTGATAAGCCAATATGTATTGATAGGTCAAAAGAGACTTCATTTTCTTTTTATAACTCCACTTTAAAAGAAAGTCATTTAAGTCCACTTAGCCTATAGATCAACTCACTCCTCAACTCCCTCTCCTCATAGATAACAATAAAACCGTAAAAGTCAGAATAAATGGAAAAAACTGAGAATAAAGCTATATGTTAAACCACAGTGGTTGCCTGACTTCCAGATGGTCAATAGTCTCTGGGAAATATAAACCTCATAACAATTATGTGACATTGCTGTAACATTCCAGAAAATGATGTAAAGTGAGGATATGCTTACTATGGAAAACCTAAAGGATATTTATCATGTGTTGAAAGTTCACCTAGCACTGACACTTCCTGGCTTCTTACCAGACTTCTCATCACTTGTATTTGTTCCGGGTTTGGGACCTGAGATTGCATTTTTATCCTTGTCTGTATCATTCTGTATAGCAGTGATCTCTGATCTTTGGTGCAGAACTTTGGTGAAGTTATGCCGTTAGTGCCTACTGAAGTTTGGGTCTGGTTCTGCCAAGTTTGATTTTGTCCAGATGCACCTGGCTGGGTCTGGCTGCTGTGCTCATCTTCTTCCTACTGCAGCTTTTGGAGGAAGCCTGCTGTACTCCTATGGCAAGGTGCTCAGCTCCTGGGTTAGCTGGTAGGGTCTGACTCCCAGCCTCTGTGCAGAGAATTTTGCTGCAGGGTTCCACAGCAGAACACAGCTTCTGGGCAAGGTAGAAGTTCTGGTGGTGCAAGGGTGCAGGCCTAGTTTTCCTGATTATGTGCCCACCAGTCATGAGCTGTGGGTGGGGGTGGAGTTTTGGTGGTGGTGTGGGGGTGCAGGCCAAGAGGTCCTACATGCACACCTACTGGTCTGTTGTTCGGTTGGGGCTGCTGTGAGCAGAGGCTGAGTTCTGATGGAAGTGCAGGGGGACCGCAGGCCAAGAGGTTCTACTTGTGTGTCTGCTGATTGGTTGGTCTGTCCGGTTATTGCCAAGTTAAAACAAGACCTATATAGCAAAGCATGTCACTTTTGTATCTGACAAGGTCAGTCTAATTCCCTTAGGGTTAACCTTAAAACCATGTACAGCATTTTGTAGATCTTTCGTCAGTGTCAACTGTCTGGATGAGTCACAGTCGTTGCTGGACCAGTATGCTCTCTGTGAGAACCTGAGAGAATGTTTTCTCTCTAGGTGACTGTCTAGGACAAGTTATGAAAAGCACAGATAGTCACCTAAAGAGAAAACATTCTCTTAGGCTCTTACCAGACTTTTCAGAAGCTGGCTTTGATAAAGCTTTTTGTTTCTATGTGTTTGATCTTCTGTAAGTGCATTTCTCATTGAAATTGCCATAAAATTTTTGAGGCCTTAGCCAACAAGATTACCTCACAAGGAAGACCTCTGTTTGAGGAGAGGTGCCTCCACGCCTCATCATCCACTCTCCAGGGGTTAAGGGGCTGTCTCAGTTACTCTTGTCTAGTTGCTGGGACAAATATCCAACACCTAAAATGAAGGAAGGAAAGGTTTTTTAAGTGCACAGTTACTGGAGGTTTCAGTTCATACTCAGCTGGCTCCAAGGCAGACTGGCATGTGGCAGGGAGCATCCATTCATGGCAACAGAACAGCAATAGTGGCAAAAGAGAGCCTATCTCTCTGTCTTTCTTATATTATATTCAGGCTCTTGACCTCAGGCTGGGTGTAACACTCAAACCTATAATCCCAGCAGTACTAAAACCCGTAATACCAGTTTTGGGTCACCCATAATCCCAGTGGATCATGAATTAATCTCAAACTCTAAAAGTTCCCACCCCATGACTACATGAGGCTTTGGGGAGATAACTAGACACAAATGATAGGGCTGGGGAGATAACTCAGTGAATAAGCACTTGCCTGGCAATGCAAGGTCCTGAGTTCAATCCTCAGTACTGCAAAACAAAACAAAACAAAGCAAACAAAAACAAAAACAAAAAAAATCCAAAACAAAAAACAAAAACCCCGAGCAGATTTAAGCTGGCCACATGGGGATGACTGCAGGGAAGGATGTCAGAGCTCTGAAATGGGACAACCCAGCTCTGCTCTCCAATCTAGTAAGAATTAACACTGGACTCCTTGGGCTGGCTAGATAGCTCAGCAGGCTAAGTGCCTGCTTAGGCAGGAACAGGAACCAGGATTCGATCCCAGGCAGCACATGCTGCCTGGGTCTCACTTTCAGCCATGCTAAGCCAGCCACCTAAACAGATATGGTTCTGTACCCCTGTAATCCCAGCGATGAGGAACCTGAGAACAGGAGGATCACAATGACTCAAGTGTCAGCTGTATAGGTTTTGCACCAAATACATTAAAAATAATCAGATTCATTATTTGACTTTGGGTTAATTTAGAAACTTGTTTCCCCCATCCCCAGGCTGACAATTTGATGGGCCTGGGCTTCTAGACTTGGTAGTCATTTAGTCTTGGCATGGCCACGAGTTTGCATCAGAGTTTGTCTTTGAATTTGCTTTGGCTTGGATTTGACCAGTTCTGTTGTCTAGGGTATTTCAAACTGATTGTCACAGGCTATAGATAGTTTCTGGGATTAGGAATTATCAATTTATTTTGTCTGTCTGTTCTGTGTTTTCCCAAGTGTTGCCATGCTTTCTTTCAGATTATGCCTCAGTTCATCCTCTGAGTGGGAGGATCTACTTCTGCCCTTCCTGCCTCTCCACATCATCCATCTAGAAGTCCAGAGAGATTCAGATACAGCCCTACCGCTCCTCATCACTATGACTACTGCTATTGTTGTAAGCTTTGTTAGACTTCTTGCTTGTGGTGTAGTTGGTTAGTGAGCTCTCTAGCCAATTGTTATGGGTGCAGCCAGCAGCAAGCCAGCTGTGCTGGACTGCGTGGTCAAGAACTTTGATCAATTTAAGAGGAATTATGGGGTGAAAGCAAAGAAAAGGAGGTTTTGCACACTGTGTGAATTATAGTGGCCTTCTTTTGATGTGGGCTGGATGCTAGAGGGGATGATTGATTCTCACATAGCCAGCAAGGTGTTGGGGTGTAGTCACAGAAAAACCAGAGAAGCTGGATCCATTTCCTTATATAGATTCCTGATTGTGTGTGGTACAAAAGTTACCTCAGTGGCTTAGGATGTGTATTTGTGAGTTTTCTGGTTGTGCCCTGGTAATCAAAGAGAGAACCCCGAAGCAGAAGCCACATATTCTGCCCTCAGCACCCGAGGAAGGTGATTCTACTCCTTGTATTCAGGTTCCACCGCCATATCACCCTGATCTTTCTGTCAAACTCATTTTGTGTGCTCCCTCTCCCACCTCAACAGGCAATCCCTCCTTGGCACTGCCGCAGCAATGCAGCCAAGTTGGGAATGCTGATGTCGCCCTGACTGTGCAGGTCCTTGTTCTTATTGTCACATGCAGTCTTCTCCTGAGCCCACTGCTGACTTGGATGAAGAAGTCTCTTCAGGTCTGGTCTGTGTCTTACCGCTCTGGCAGGCAGTCATGATGGGATGAGAGCCCTGTATCTATGTTGGTGTTTACATCATTGGAGAACTCAGACTCCTCCCTTTTAGAGCCACCTGGACCCTAATTATGTTACTTGATTCAGTGTTTAGGAGTCACCATCCCACCAGGGATGACTGTCAACAGATTGTGCTAAGCTTGTTTATTTCAGAGGAAAGGGGTAGAATTCAGAAAGCAGTGGAAGAAATGTAGACAAAGGGAACTGCCTCCACAGGACAAAGAGGCAGCAGTAGTTCCCATTCTACCATAAACAGTGATAAATGGAATTACAACACTGTTGAGGAACTGAATGCTTTAAAGGAACATCACCATGCTCTAAGGAAGGGGCTTTTTTTTCTGCTACTTATCACCCCATTAACCTACATAAGGTAACTGAAATATATCAGGAATTACTGAAAGCCCCACTGAATTTCTTGAGTATATCATGGAGACTTATTGGACATATACCGTACGACCCAGAAGTACCTGAGAATGCTCATACCATTAACATAGCTTTTGTGGCTCAGTCTGCTCCTGATGTCCATTTTGAGCTGCAGACATTAGAAGGTTTTATAGGGCTGAACATGTTCCAGTTGATAGAAATTATCCCAAAGGTGTTCCATAATAGAAAAGATGCAGAATGGAAATTTAAGCAAGAAAAGGGAAAGGTAATGATGATACCTCATAGGAGGGAGGCCCAGTCAGGTGCTAGGGAGAGATGGAAAAAAGACAACAGGAAGGAAGTTGTTGCATTCCCCTAGATCCAGACCAACATGCCTATTAGAAGTAGAAGAGACACTTCAAACAGGAGCATCCAAAGCTGTTGGAAAAGGAGAAATGAGAAAAAGGAAGTGCTCGTGATGGAATCAGAGGAAGTCTCAGATTGAAGGGATTGTGGGTTTCTATTTCCGCCACCGGGAACCACCAGTGTTAACCAGCAATATAGGGGAAGTCCTGTTCAATTTTTATAGACACTGGCATGGATCTGCCAGCAGTTACTCAGCCAGTAGCTTCACTTTTGGGACAGAAAGTACATGTTCAGGGGCAACATGTCAAACTTCATCCTATTCTTTCTGTGAGCCACAGCACGTTCAGTTTGGGTGACATGTAGTTAGCCATTCCTTTCTGCTTATACTCGACCATCCTTTTTCCATCCTGGGCTTAGATCTTCACAATCTTAGGGCTCAAATTTCTTTGATTGTCCAGGAAAGTTTTAACAACAGGAGGAGAATCCTCCCTCGAGGCTCATGTGTTAACTGACCTTGCCTATGCAAGAGGAGTATTGCTTCCTAAATTCTACTGATGCAGAACAACCCTCTCCACCTCCATGGACTAAATGTTTTCCAAAAGTTTGGGCAGAATATAATCTGCTGTGTTGGCAATTGATGTCCCATGATAGTAGAGTTGGTGGAATATGAAAAGCTGGTCTGCTTAGGACAATACCCAATGGCTATGGAATCTAGAAAAGAATAAAACCACATATGCAGAGACTGATGGAGGCAGATGTACTAAGAGAATTTCAGTCACTTTGGAATATGCCTTTCATAAGCCACGGATGAATGAATATCACCCCAAGGCCTGCAGGCAGTAAATGCCCTGGTTGTAACTCCCCACCCCACTGTACCCAACCCCTATCTTTACTCAGTCTGCTTCTACCTACCTGAACTTGGTGTACTGTGCTGGATTTCAGAGATACTTTCTTCTGCATTTCCATATTTATAGTGACCCAGGAATTGTTTTATTTTGAATGGGAAGATCCAGAGGGGAGATGAAAATATCAATTAACCTGGATGAGGCTTTCTCAAAGATTTAAGAACTCTTCAACAATATTTGGAGAGGCCCTGTCTAAAGACTTGGTGTCCTTTGGTGAAGAGAGCTTTGAGTTATCTCTCCTACAATATTATTGATTATTTTCTTCCAGCAGCTGGGACTCAGGAGCTATGTCAAGATCAAAGAAAGAGACTGCTCAGTTTGCTGCAGGACAAGGGGTACTGAGTGTCAAAGGAAAAGACTCAAGTATTGACAGAAACTGCAAAACCCCTTGGGTTGTGACAAAATGCAGGACTGCTCTCTGACTACTTCCCATATCCAGGTCATCTGGGACATAAAAGAGCCCTCAGTTAGGAAGGTCTTGAGGATATTTTTAGAAACAGTTGTATACTGCCATCCTTGGGCCCCTAGTTTTGCAGCCATTTCCAAACCCCTGTGTGGGACATTGAAAGAAGGAAATGATCCTCTACTGGAGTGGAACTCTGAATGCCAGACAGCCTTTGAGACTCTAAACTAAACTTATTAAGTGCTCCTGTTTTGGTGTTATCTGATATCACTACACTATTTCAGTTATTTGTCTGTGAGAAGCAGGATACAGCTTGGGGCATCATTACTCAGACTTTGGGACCCTGGAAACACCTGTTGCTTGTCCAAGAGATCAGATCGTGTGGCAGTTGGATGGCCTCCTTGTCTGTATGCCACCACAGCCATCACCATACTAGAGAAAGAGGCTGATAAACTGATGGTGGAGAGAAATTGTGTGCGTATGTGCGTGCGTGCGTGTGTGTGTGTGTGTGTGTGTGTGTGTGTGTGTGTGTGTTTGTTTCTTGTGCAGTAGAAAATCTGAGAGGACCTGGTGGTAAGTGGCTCTCAGATGGCAGGCTGGCCCAGTACCAGGGAACATTCCTCGAGGATCCTTAGCTTACTATTAGGACTGCACAGGCCCTCATCCCTGCCTCCTTGTTGACAATGTTGCTGGAGCTGCCAGCGCATGACTATGTAGAAGTGACTGAGGCAGTCTACTTGGCCAGACTAGATTTGCAGGATGCCCTGCTCCTTGAGCCCCAAGTTGACTCTGCTCTCAGGTGTAAGCACTATGGTAATTGATGGAGTTTAGAGGGCAGGAGCAGGGGTTGTCACCATCCAACAGACTATCTGGTCTCAGGCTTTGCCTCCTGGAACATTGGCTTAGAAACCTGAGCTAACTGCTCTTACTTGGGTCTTGGAAATAGGGAAAAACGACTTGGTAAATGTTTATACTTAATCCTGCTATGCCTTTGTTAGTCTGCATATAGATGGCGCCATCTACCGGGAGAGAAGACTCCTAAGCGTGGGAGGAAAAGACATTAAAATTGCCCAGGGGATACTTGTTTCAGACTCTTTGGCTGTTCACCAATGTTGTCACATTCCGCTGCCCAGGCCACCAGAGTGGCACTTCAGTAGAGGTCTATTAAACAGCAACTGGTTTGGCTACTAAACAAGCAGAATGCTATATTAATAATTCTCATAGGTAAGTTTTGGAATTCCCACTGGTTGGAGAGAGGAGAAAGTTGATCCTAAGACTCATTCATTTTCAACTTGTGAAGTCCAGATAAAGCTGATTGATGTAGGCAGAGTGTTGATATAGACTTGGTAGTTTGGAGGCCATATATGTGCCAAAACACCACAGGAAGGAGACGTGAAAAAGAAAAGGAAGTTTACTGTCCCCACTGGGGTTGTGGGACTATAGGGCTGTGGCCAGGACTGTATGGTGGACAGACACATTGGTGGGCCCATGGGTATGTTAGTTCACAGAGGGAAAAGATGACAGGATGCTATACTGAGTGTTTAGATAGTTTCCAGTTACAGATCAAAATTATGCTAAAAAAATTCATAATCCTGTTTGGTCAACTGGGCTCATATACAGAGTTGATATGCATGTACAAAAGCCAAGTCCGTGGGGATCCTTGTACATAGAGCATGAACTGAGACAACTTCTGGAAAGTCAGCCATCTCCCTTTTCCCATCTCATGAATTACACTGATCTGATGGACATACCATCCTGAAAGTTTTGTCTGATATTCCAAAGAGGAATATTTTCACCCAAGATACTGTACAAGCTAATAGAGAAAGAATAACTGTCCAATCAGGTATTTATCAGATATGTACCGAAGCACATTATTTGCTTAATTAATCTGAATTCTGTTTTGGTCAGAAGCCTCTGGATGTGTTTGAGGCCACGTCTACCCTTTTATGAGGTGGTAGTTTACTTAACACAGATTAAACTGAGTGAAATACTGAGCTCCAGAGGAGGAAAAGCCATTGCCCTCTTGTAGAAACTGTGTATAGACAAGATTTTTTGGTAGGAGAAGTAACAACCAAGTTGCTTATAGCCAAACTGTAGCACAAAATTCCACTTACAGGGCACCCCAGGGATCCTGGTTATTCTGTGCTAATGGATTATTTAAGTTTCTTGACTATAGAGAAAAATTCATACAATACCACCCCTGTCTTTTTGTTATGCTCGTTCCTTAGATAACAATTGTACAAGGGTGCTCAGATTCCTGGCATCTGTTCTCTAATCAGCAGACATGATCAAGATAAGATGTTGTGCTTTTACCAAGGCTGACTAGGATAAGCATAGCATATACATGCCCTTGACTTAGCTGCAGGTGCTCTCACCCTCTTGAAATAGGGTTAATGAAAGCTTACTTGATTGACCCATAATATATAACAGGGTATCATTGGGGTTCAAAGTGTGGTCAGAAAATAGCATGATGAACTGAATTCCCTGGAAGAAGTGGCACTATAGGAACAGAAATGTCCCAACCCATTTTTCATGGAACAAGAGGGGCTTTGCAATACCCTTAAAGAGAAATGTTCTTTCTAGGCAAACAGCTCAGGAGTTATCATAGAAACACTTGACAAGTTGGGCGTAAAATCAAGAGAAAAAAGAGAGAAAACATATTATAGCAATCTAGGGTGGTATGAAGGCTATTGAGTTTAAACACAGGACTAGTCTCCATTATTCCTGGGGATATAGGCCAATAACTATCATGGTGATCCTCACCTTTCAAAAGTGAAAACTTAATTGGGTAAGAATAGGATCCAAAACAGTGAGAACCAAATAATAGTTGTCAAGCAGACCACCGTATATGATACAGAAAGTAGGCTGGCAGTATATGAAGGACTATACACGCCCTAAGAAAAGAAAACATGTCCTTGAGAGGTTTGATACAGGAAGAGAGACTTCATTTTTTTTTTTTTTTGTGACTCCACTTTAAATGAAAGTCACTTAGGCCCACTTAAACTGTAGATCAAGTGATTACTTACCACCTCTACTCATAGCTAATCATAAAGCAATGAAATTTGGAACAAATACAACATATCGAGAAGTAGGCTAAATGTTAAACAACAATGGTTGCCTGATTTCCAGATGGTCAGCAGTCTCTGGGAAATTTAAACCTTGTGATAGTTATGTGATGCTCCTGGAAAATTCCAGAAAATGAGTAAAAGTGAGGATATGGTCTCCATGAAACCCTACAGGATATTAAAGATATGTTCACCTGGCATCAACTTTGTTCCTGACTTCTTGCCAGACTTGTCATAAGCTTTAATAAAGGTTGTTTTTGTGAGTGCATTTTTTTTCATTTTACTTGCCATCACAGCATCAATTATAATGTAAGTGGCCTCAGTTCACCAATCACAAGGAAGAGACCAGTAAAATGAATCAAGAAGCAAGAGTTAGCACTATGTGGTGTACAAGAAACACATTAAGCTAAAGAAAGTCATAGGCTAAAAGTCAAAAGATCAAACAGTACTCCATGTAACAGGAACCCAGAACAAAGCAAGGGTAGCTATTCTGTTAAAGACAATGTGAATTTCAAACCAAGAATGATCAAAAGAGAAAAAGAAGGTCAGTACATATTTTTAGGGGAAAAATTCAAGAAGAAGAGCTAACAATAAATATGTATGCATGAAATATTACAGCAAACAATTATATAAGACAAATATTAATGGACATGGAAAATAAAATGAGAAATAACATAATTGTAATATGGGTCTTGAATGCCCCACTGTCACAAATAGATAATAAAGACAAATTCAGCAAAACACTACCAGAATTAAACTGAACCTGTGAACAAATGGACTTAGTAGAAGTTTTCAAAGTGTTCTAACCAACAATGTCATACCCACACTTGTCAGCTGCACATGGGATGTTCTTTAAAATAGATTATATGCTGGATCTTGGAAGGGCATGCTGAAGTAAATGTAAAGGAATTGAAATCTTGAGCACATTATCTGACAAAAGTGCAATGAAATTATAACCTAATAGCAAAATAAATGGCAAAACTACATAAGTAGAAGAAAGCTAAATAAAACTTTCCTGAATAATTAATGAGCCATAGTTAAAATTAAAGAGGAGATTAAACACTATCTATTAAGAGATGAAAATACAGACACAGCATAGCAAAACTTGTGGGGCACAATGAAAGATATAGGGATAAATTCACATATCAGGAATGCAGAATAAGCAGAAATAAACAACTCAATGTTGCACCACAAGTTTCTAGAAAAAGAAGAGGAAGTCAAGTCCAAAGAAAGGAGGAAATTGTAAGGATCAAAGCAAAAATTAATGCAATGGAGACTAAGAAAATAATACAGTGAATCAAAAAATTGGCCCTTTGAAAGATTAAATAAAATTGTTAAACCCTTAGCCAATCTTATACAAAGGGGAAAGAATAGACTGAAATTCATGCATTGAGGAATGGAAAGGGTGAAATCATGACAGGTCCTACAGAAATTCAGATCACCAAGAACTACTTTGAAAATCTTTGCCCTAATAAAATGGAGAACACGGAAAATACAGACAGATTCTTGGAAGCATATGAATTACCAAAGCTGATTCAAGAAGATATAAATTCTAAATAACTCAATGTCAGGTAAAAAGTTTTCTTTTTTCCATTAAAAGAAATCATAAGCAATGAAAAGAGAACCACATCATGGAAAAAATTTAGCCAACTGTCCCTCAGACAAGAGACTTACATCTAGGACATGTGTAGAATTGAAAAACAACAACAACAATAAAAAACAAGCTGATTCCCCCAAACCAATGACCCAATTAAAAAGTAGGCACCTGAGATGAATACATATTTCTCAGATTAAGAAATACAAATAGCAAATATAAGAAAAAAATGTTCAACATCATTGGTCATTTGAAAAATGCAAATTAAACAACACTTGGGTTTTATCTCACCCCAGAAACAATGGCTATTATAAAGAAATCAACCAATAACAAACGCTGGAGAGGCTGTGGGGGAAAAGAAAACCCTTTTTCACATTGTTGTATAATTTCTCTGGATAATGTTTCCAGAAATTTGTGGAATAAGAGTGCTGACAGTGGATGTCCGTGCTGCATTCCCTTAATATACTGAACTATTTCACCAGCCCTTCCTTTCAATTTTATTAAAGAGCTTGAGCAGTGTTTGGTGTCAAACTTTCTCTAAATTTCTTGTAGAATCCAGACATAAATTCATCATATCCTGGAATTTTCTTTCTTGGTAAGTTTTTAATTTCATTTTCAATCTTATTAACTGATGTTGGGTTATTGAAAATATTTATAACTTATTGATTCAGTTTCGACAATTCATTCACTTTTGATGGAATTGTTTTGCTGCTGTATATAAAAGAATAATTGAAAGACCACTGTTGTTTATCTCTTTTTCTCCTGTGTTATTTGTTTGCCCTATTTGATGGGTTCTTTCCATTGTCCTTCATGGCATTGTGGTCATTTTCATCCCTCTCTAGAATACCTTGTAGTAGTCTGTGTAGGGTTGGGTTCGTCATCATGAAATTTTTTAGTTGTTCTTTATCATGGAAATATTTCACTTCTCCATTCACTTGAAAGAGAGTTTTTCAGAGTCTATCAATTTGGGTTGGAAATATTTTTCTTGCAAGACTTGTAGTACTTTGCTCCATGCTCTTCTTGAATTGATGGTTTGTGAAGAGAAATCTGCCATTATTCTGGTGGGTTTTCCTTTAAATATGATATGTTTACTTTCTCTAGTGGCTTTTAATATAATGTTCCTGTGCTGAATTTCTGGGATCTTGATTATTGTATGTCTGAATATATTTTTAATTGGGCTGGTGTTATTTGGAGTTCTATATGCTTTGGTTATGTGAGTGTCAGATTGGTCGCCCATATTTGGAAAGTCTTCTGCTATTACTTCTGTCTATATTCTTTTTATGTCATTTGTATTGACTCCTTCTTTCTCACTGATGCCTATTAGTCTACATTGTTCATCTTTGCATCATCTTGCAGACGTTATATTATTTTTTCCTGCATCCTACCTGTTTTTAAGAGATCTTTTCCTACCTTTGCACTAGCTGCAATGGTGTTTTCTAGGTCTGAAAGTCTATTATCACTTTCATTGAAATGGTTTTGCCAGCTTGTGTTTGAGGTTTTAGTTTCCTGAATAGCACTTTGAATCTGCTTCATACATTCTATTTTTTTCCTATATTGCACCATCAAGGATTCTATCATTTTTCAACTCTTTATTATTTTTTATCAATTGTTTTGGTTTCTGTCTAGTTGTCTCCTCAAAGCTTCATGAAGTCATGGGGCAGGGATCTAGAGTTTGAGATTAACTCATGATCCACTGGGATTATGGGTGATGCACTGGGATTATGGATGATCCACTGGGATTATAGTCTTTGTACTGTGGGTGCTATGCCCAATGTGGTGCAGAGAGCCTGAATGCAACATAAGTGAGGCAGAGACACAGACTCTCTCTCTTTTGCCATTATTGCTGTTGCTCTGCCATGAACTTCTGCTCTCTGCTCTGTGCCACTCAGCCTTGGAGCCATCCAAATATGGACTGAAACCTCCAGTAATTGTGAGCTAAATAAACCTTTTCTTCATTCATTTTGGGTGTCAGGTATTTGCCCCAAGAATGAGAGAAGAGTAATTGAAACAAGTCTCTTCTTTAAAGGCACTCAGTACTTCTTTCATTATGGTTCTTTCTTTTTTTTTTTTTTACTTCAGAAACTATTTCTTATCTGAATTCCTCTATACTGTTCTGTAGTTGTTTCTTTACTTCAGAAGCTATTATTTCAGGGAGTTCAGGTTTTTGATTTCCAATTTCTTCTACGTTATTGTCCCCTACGTTTGTTCTGGGCATGGCTCAAGGCCTTAGAATGCATTTTCCTCCTTCTCTTTGTCATTTTGTATAGCACTATCTTCTGACTTTTGGTGTAGAGCTTTGGTAGAGTTCTTACCTTATCTCCAGGCTTGGATCTATCAGTTCAAACTCTATCCAGGTGGGTGAGACTTGGGTCTGGTTGCTGTGCTCCACTTCTTTCTGCTGCAGCCCTTGGAGGTGAACCTGCTGTGCCACTCTGGCCAGATGTTCTGCTCCTGGATCACCTGAGTGGGTCTTGCCTTTAGTCTCTCTGCATGGAGTTCAGCTGCAGGGTTCCACATTGGGTCTGTCTGATGGAGAAAGTTCCACTCACAGGCCAGGCCTGTGCTCTGAGCTGCATGAGGATACAGCAGGCCCTGGGTAGTCCGACCCACTCAGCACCCAAATTCTGGGTCGAATCAACTGTTCCTTTTCATAGACCATCTGAAATCCACAGTATAATTATTCAAAATATCCTGCTTACATCCATAGATATATATCCTTGCCCCACTCCATTTCCTTTTCTTCTTGTCATTTCAGTAGTTTTTTTTCTTTTTGAATAGGCTCATTTTTTTCCACAATATTTATTGTACCCCTCAGATTTTATTTACTATTTCAGGACCTTACACTAAGAAGACAATATAATATTTGCACATGTACATCTGACTTATTTAACTTAAGGGCATGATCTCTAGTTGCATCTATTTACCAATAAAGGCCTCAAATTTATTCTTTTCTAAATGTATTTGGTGCAGGGTCTCACTATTCAACTCAGACTTGTAGTTGTCCTCCTGTTTCAGCCTCTTCAGTGCTGGGATTCAGGTGTGTGCCAC
>PVKN010027612.1:0-13477 GCA_004027915.1 Capromys pilorides | reverse complement strand
TCTCCTCCCAGCATCCCTCCAATGCCTTCCCAGCCTCTCTGACCACCTCCAAACCTCCTTCCTCCTCCCTCCTCAAGGCCTTGTCAGCTACACCCCCTCTTGCCTGGAAAGCATCACCCACTCCCTACCCTGGCTTTCCTGCTCCCGCTGCGTAATTCCTCCAGGATGCAGACCTCCTCTCCCTCATTCACTGATCCCTTTTGGTGGTAGTGGATATGTTAAACAGTCCTGCAAGCTTTTATTCTTGTGAGAAGAGAAAGAAATTGAACAAGTAAACAGGCTGGGATAAAGTCAAGGATAAGGGAAGCCAGGGAGATGGCTCAGTGGCATAAGCACCAGCCTGGTCCTGAGTTTGATTCCTAGTACCAAAAGAAAAAAAAAAAAAGAGGACAAGAGTAAGGGGAGCCCAGTGACATATTACCATACTTCAAAATGGAGTTAGGACAGAGTCACCGTGCAGCTCTCCAAGGCCCACCCACAGGGAGGAGACAGATTTGGTAGAGGCAGCTTCTCAGCTCATCTGTAAGCGTGGGCAGGGAAGCCACTCGCCTCTGTCCATCTCCCCCAGTCCCACCTGCTCAGACGGACATTTTCCTCCTCTGGTCAACCACGACAGAGACAGAAAATCAGGGAGGCCTCACTCTCCTCCCTACACCCCCTACCTCCGCCTAGGGTCCCAACCAGCATGATTTTCCAATTTCTTGGATCTTCTGACTCCTGGGGGTGAAGGACAAAGTCCCTAACCTTGGTGGTAGTGGTGGTGGGGACTCTGAAGAGGAGAGATGTGGGCTGGGGACATAGCATGTCAGAGAGGGAGAGAGAGGGACAGGCTGAATACATGACCAGCTAAAACTACAGCCTGAAACCCCCACAAACTCCCACAGCTGGAAGAAATAAAATATGCATGCGCTGGGGAAGTTTCAGGGGGTCCTCGGCCAGGGAAGGATGAATGGGTGCTGTTTTCTATGGGCGCAGGGTTTTGTTGGGGGGAGGCACAGAGGGCATGGGGAAGGTGGAACAGCTCCAGGCCACACAGTCACGTGCGCACATGCAAACACAGCTCCGGGACTTTGCCCTTCCCAGCGCTGCAGCCCCATGAAATATTTAGACCTCTGGACGCTGCTGCTCACCCCTCATTGTCCCCCTCAGCAAGTATACTTCCCCTACATCATTTATGGCTGTCCCCTTTCCTTTCCTTCCCAAACAGGCTGTAGAGAATGGAAAAACAGACCGTAGGCTGTAGGAGGAGTCCGTCCTTGTGATCCTGCTGGGGGCCAGGATCAAATCCCCACCCCACGCAGCTCGTCCTCCCACAAGAGGGCATCCACTGAATAGCCTCTGGAACAAGGCAGGAGGCCAGGTCCAGAAAGAGGTCATTTTGGCCTCCAACAATGAGGGAGCAACAGCTGCAGAAGGAGGAGGGGATTTGAAAGGTGTAAATATCCTCGGCCTGAAGGAGCATAGAGAAAAACACAGAGTTCAGCATGGCCATAGCTGCCATTTATTATTGAGCCCTTAAAACCTACTTTGCTAAGCAGTTTCCTTGCATTGTCACCTTAAATCCATGTAGGTGAGACTGGCCTCAAGCTCACAGCCTCCCCCTGCCTCAGCCTCCCTAGTGCTGGGATTATAGGTGTGTGCCACCATGCCTGGCTCCAAATTTAGAATTTATTATCCCTATTTCATAGCTGGAAAATCTGATGATCACAGAGTTTATGCAGCTTGCCAAGGAGCAGACAGTCCAGCTCAAGAGGCCAAGCTCTCATATGCCGTGACCTCTACCACAACCTCTCCAGTGGGAAAAGGCTGAGATAGGGGTGCATACTTTTTTCGAGATCCTGCCAGCCTGGTGTTTGTCCCATTTCCTCTTCCTTCCCAAGGACCAGGCTCCTTCACATCCCAGAGGACCAGCTCCAGTCAAGACTTCCAAAGTTATCTGTCTGTTAAACACACTTCAGTGGCCAGACATTGGTGGGCCCTGAGCAAGGGACTTAGAAAAGGAGAGAAAGGGAGTCAGAGCCAGAGAGATAGCCAGGATTGGGACTGGGCAGAGCAGGTGGCAGACGAGTGAAGGGGGGCAGTGGACACCAGACCCCAGCAGTCTGGGCATTACAGCAGCTCCAGCATCCAGTGAGCGGCGACAGGCTGGGTGGAGGTGAAGGCAGGGACTCCCACCCCAGCTCCCCCAACTCTGCCGACTAGCACCCTTCCTTCTTCACATTGCCACTCCTCCCTTCCCCCACTGTCCTCCTCTTCTCCAGAACAATTCTAATTAAACTAAGTGACTAAGAGGTGGTTTCAGCCTGAACAGCCAATTAGGCCTGAAGGAAGGGAAAGTAGCTCCCCTAAGCCCCCACCTCTACTCAGCTCTCTCTTCTGCCTTCTGCCCCAAGCCAAGGATTCTCATCCCAGAAGTACACCCCAACATTCAGGTTCCCATCCTGCTTCTCTGTCCCTGTCCACTACACCCCACTCCCATGTCCAAACAGTCTCCAGCACTTTCTTAGCCCCATCCTGAGTCCTCCACACTCAAGTCTAGAGTCCACTCCCATCTGCTGGGTGAGGGGAGCAGGGGAAGGGTAGGAGCCTCCTTGGGAAGGTATTTTTCTAAGTCTCCTCATTTCTGATGTTGCTCTCCTCCTCCCCACCCCCTTCCTCTGGCACTTATTTCTAACATCTATGGACCAGGCCTCCTGGTTGCCATGGAGACGCAGCGTGCAGCTGGATGGTGAGTGTGTGACGAGCTGTGTGCGCTCTGCAGCAGGGGCGGCTGGCTCTGTGGGAAACGTATCCATGTGTAGGAAGCATTCTTCAAGGGGGAACAGGACAGGGACCCAGCTTCCTTCTTGAAGTGAGACCCTGGCCAAGGGGGAGACTCCCCAAGACCTCAATCTCTGATCGCTTTGGCTTTGGCAGTCTTCCTGGGGCACACCCTCCTCCAGACCCCTGGGGATTAAATACTAAATCCTGCAGTCCAGGCTTTAGATAGGCAGGTTCTGAGGGGGGCCAACCTGCCACTCCTGTCTAGGAAATGACTGGGATCCCTAGGAGAAGAATAGGAATGGGCAGAGACACACCTTTTTTTTCAGGGGTGAGGCTTTAGAACAATTGGAATAAGATATAGCCGGGCAGATGGGCTGACCAGTAAGAAGCCAGTGGCTCCCCGTTACCATCCTAGGGGAGGAGGGTTGGCTCAGCAAACATGAAATTCCCCCTTTCTATTCATGTTACCCAGATACTCTTGCAAGGTTAGAACATGTCAGAGACTGGGGTAATTGCCCGCAGAAAGCTTAGCACCTTTGTGGACTCAGGTGCAATTCTGTCTCCCACTGTAAGAGTTTTGTAGTTGTAATTTCTTGTACCTGGAAGGTCCTTTTCTGAGCTCCAAACCTTCAGGTTTCCTCAGAGCAGCTTTCCTGCCTATGATAAGGCCACCCTTTCCCAGGTGCCCACCTTCAGTTATCCTCCTTCATGTCCCACTGTCTGTTTCCTTCACGGCACTTTAGCACCATCTATAATTATCTCATTTGTTTGTTTATTGTCTTGTGTTCACCACTGGAATTTAAGTTATAGGGTAGAGAGAAAGAGAGACACAGAGAGAGAGACAGAGACAGAGATAGGGAGACAGAAACAAACCCTGACTGTCATACTGTCTTAAGGCCAGCATCTGGCACAGGGCTTGCCATGTGGTATTAAATACTTATTAAATAAGGTGGACAATGGTTTCCACTGAAGTCTCACAACAACTGTCATTGTTGCTCCCATTTTACAGATGAATAAACCGAGGCTCAGCCAACTGCCTAAGGTCATGTAATAAGGAAATGGTAGAACCAAGGCTTTTTTTTTTTTTTTTTCTTCTTCTTCTTCATACTTTTCTGTTTTGGGGCTGGGGAGATAGCTCAGTAAAGTAAGTACATGCCTGGCAAGCACAAGGGCCTGAGTTCAATCCCCAGTTCTGCAAAATAAATAAATAAATAAAGCATATTTTTCTGTTTTGAAACAGGGTCTTCTTTGTAGTGCAGGCTGGCCTCAAACTCACTGCCCCAGCCCTCCCACATGCTGGGATTATAGGTCTGCATCCTTATGCCTGGCTTCTAGAGCCAAGTTTCTTTTTGTGTGGTGCTGGGGATCCAACTGCGGACCTTGTGCATGCAAAGCAAGGGTTCTACCATTGAGCCACATTCCCAGCCTAAAGCCAGATTTCTTTTTTCTTTTTTGGTGATACTGGGAATCAATCTCATGACCTTGCACTTGCCATGCAGGCACTGTGCCACTGAACTGTATCCCTGGCCCCCAGATCCAGATTTCTTGTTTGTTTTTGTGGTGGTGCCACCAAATCCAGGTTACTGATGTAGGTTTCTGTGACCTCAGATGTGGTAAAAAGAGGGCACGCCCTAATCAACCAGCAGTATAGCAGGTTCCCCTTCCTATCTACCTGTACGTGTCTCTACTCCCAATCCAGGCATAGCAAGAGACAGAAACACAGGGTCTTGAAGGAACTAGACAGAATCCAACAGGAATGTAAATGATTTTCTTTCAGAGGCTTAGGATCCTTTACTGTCCCTTCTACTTTCCCAGTTCTTAGGTAAACAGGTTCCCTTAGTTCTGGTCCCTGGCTTCCTCTCCAAATTCTCGTGCCCCCTGAACCACCCCACCTTCTCCTCCTCTGCCTCCCGGCCCTTGCACACACCAGACTCCACCAGCCCTGTTGATCTCTTCCTCTGTGAATTTTCCTCCATGCGCCTTCGAAACTAAACTCTGGCACCACCCCTTCCAGAAAGCTTTCTGGACTCTTCAGCCTGAATTTCCGGTGGTTCAAGGCAGGGCAGAACACATGACGTGGTCACTGTTTACCAGTCTGCCCTTCCTATAGAGATTATGCGTTATGCTTGAGGTGTCCCTGTGCTGACCTGGCACGAGGGAGGGGCTCAGGAAATATTTGCACAATGAGTAAATGAACTAGGATTGGAATTCTGGTACCCAGGAGGCCACCCCCTTCTCCCTATGGTTTCCTGGACTTGTCTTAACCGGGGGGCTCCTCATCCTCCAGAGGCCAGGCCTCAAGGTTGGGGTTTGTCATCAATGCCACTGTAAGTGCTTGGTTTTTGATTCTGTTGACAGGAGACTGGGGAGGGTGTTACAGACTGAGCCAAGGAGCTCACCTACCACTTGTGGATTCAGAGGGTTCCACGGGGCCTCTGCCCTTCCTTCCCTCCACCTTCCTCCCAATGCCGAGGTAGTGCCTGACTCAAAGTACCTTCTTCACTGCCCTTCCACCGTACCCCCTCCGCAACCCAACCACACTTCTCTCCAAATGTCGCAAGATCTGGGGTGGGCTCCAGGCCTCGCGATGCCTGGAGTCTGGGAATGGGCGAAGGGGCGCCAGCGACTCCGTCGAACCAGCAGTCTATCCGGGTTTACACGGAAGCTCATCTGGGATTAGTCCCTGCGCTAGGCTAATCCCGGCGGCTGGATCGACCCGAGGCTGGAAGCCAGGCCCGGCGGAGCGGGCCCGGACTAGACGAGCTCGCGGTGCAGAAGCGCGCTGGGTGCGGGCCAGGGGAGCGCGGGGAAGGAGGGGCGCCCTGGAAGGCGGGGCCCAGAACCGGCTGATCGGGTCTCTGTTCCCCGACCTCCTCCAGAGCTGGCGTTTATCCTTGAGCTGAGCGGAGGAGGCAGAAGCCGTTCCAACGCAGTGGGAGACCCGGGATGAGACCTTTTCGGTCCCCTGCCCCGAAGTCGACTTCCAACCTACGCAACTGAGCGTGGCAGGAAGCGACAGACAGACAGATGTCTCCCGCCCCTTCTATCCTGTGTCGCAGTTCTGCTTGTTGCTGAAGGAGCGGGGAGTGATCTACTAGGCAACGACCGCAGCCCCCACAGGCCCTGCCGGAACTCCGTGGGGGCGCCGGGTGGAGGCGGCGGCGCACCCCGGCCGCACTTGAGTTCCCCGCAGAGGGGGCGCAAGGAGCCCTTGGAGCTGTACGCAGGACTCGCCTGTCAGCCTGTGTCCCCTCGCCCCATCTGCAGTCACCCAGCGCTCCCAGGGTGAGCCGGTCTCTGCTCTCGGCCCTCTCCAAGGTCTCCACCCCAGACTCAGCTCCATTCTCCCCGGGACGCAGACCCGGGGCTTGGAAGAAGCGGAGTGGGGTCCGGTTTTCACACTTTTATTGTAAAGCTCGGGAATAATTACACGGGTCTTTCATTGACAGCTCAGCAAACAAACCGGAAACGAACCGAACCGGAGGGGGTAGGGGCGGTGCCTGCGCATGCTCGCGGCGAGGGGAGGGCAGAGAAAGACAGAAAGAGACAGAAATCATTACAAATCAACGGGATTGTGCTCGCAGCGCCAGGGATGGGGGTGGGGTGGGGGCGGAGTGGGGTCCTTCCCGGGAGGAGCGAGGCGGTGGGAAGTGGCACGAACCAAGAGAAACACGACCCCAAAGTGGGCACTCGACGCGCCCAAACCCCCCTCCCTACCCCACCCCGACACACGAGAGAGACACGGCCCCCCTCCCCACTCAGATAACCCAAGGAGACACAGTCTCCTCTTCCCCATGGGCAGACATACGCCTCAGAGGCGAGACGCAGTCCCCACTCCCAGAGAAGTCCCGCACGGAGATGCCCCCTAAGAGACCTTCTCTCGGCCAACACGAGCCCTCCCCACACCCGGAGACAGCCCCCATCCGGGGAAGAAATGGCTCCGGAGGTCCCGCCCTCAGGAGAGAGGTATCCCCGGAGCCCCTAGGAGAAGAGAACCCAGAGATAACCAGCCTCATCCCAAAGTGCTTCAGGGAAGACACCCCCATAGGAGAAATGGGGGAGGGCCAGAAATACCCCTTCCCGGACGGTTTCAGAGATAGCCCCTTCCCTGGGAAGAGAGATGGCCCAAGACTGACTTGTCTTAGGTACTCCCAGAAACCCTGGGAGGAAAACAGGCTCCCCAGAGAGCCTGGGTAGGGAGGGGAGACATGCTCCCATGGTTCCCTAGCGGGAATACATGTTCCCCAGAGATTCCCAAGAGGAGATGTAGGGACTAGAGAGCCCCCAGAGGTCACGGATGCCCCGATCCACCCCGGAGGTGGAGATGTTTCGGGGACCCTGGGAGAAAAAGATGTCCCCATACACCCTCTATCTAGAGACATGCTCTAACGTAGGGGGATGGGGACCAACTGGGTCCCCTCTAGGAAGACACTGACTGGGTCAGGCTGGGTTTTGGGGGGTCTCCTCTGGCCAAATGTCGCCTATTGGTACATAAAACTGTACTTGACACAAGGCATTGGGAAGGGGCTTCACAGACTTAGGACCAACAGGGATAGTCCCCAGTGCTGTCACCCATCCCCTGCCCACCTTTGGTTTCACCTCATGAGTGCCCAGGTGGTGACAGACTTAGCACCCTGACCCCAACCAGGGGGCCAGGGGGGGCTCTGCCTTTGTCTGTGGGAAGGACTTCTGCTCTGTGCTTCTAAGTCCTCCCGGCCACCCAGACTACCCCCTTCCTTCTGGCTTCTCCATTGTGCAAATTGCTCCTCTGCCCTTCCACTCGGTGCTTGGGAGTCTACAAGGCCATGGCAGGGTACCCAGGCCATCAGGGGCTTCCTGCAGGGATCTGCCGACCCCAGGGATGCCTCTTGTCCAGACCACCTTCACCAAGCAAACAGGCCTCATACAATCTTTTTGCCCCAATCTTGATCTCTGAGACCCAGGACAGCTCTCGAGGCCACTGCTCACCAGCTGGGCATCTCATGCTACCAACTCCACCACTATTGCACCTGCCCTGTTTGTGTGTGGGGGTGGGGTGGGGGGAGGCTGTCTCTTTAACAGGCCCCCAGCCCACTTCTTGGGCCTCCCCTAGGGAAAGGCGCCTTTGGCCAACCCCCTAAACTGGCTTCTGTCATCCGACCCCCTCTGCCTTCTGCCCTCCAGGGAAGGGCTGTGGGTGCTGGGGCCACCAACCGAACAATGCCCTCCTTCCCAGCACTGTTCTCCCAAACCAAGTCAGGGGTGAGGGAGCAGAGAATAGAGTAATTCTACAGCCCTCCCTGGCTTTTTTGGGATGGGCATGGAGTCTCTGGGGTTACAGGAGTCAAACCCCCAGCAGCACAGCTCCCAAAGGCACCAGACAACCCAGCAGCCTGTACTCACCCCTCCGCACTTGGGCCACTCCCCCCAAGCTTAGACAAGTCCAGCAAGGGCCATACCCTGAGTCTCCAGCCTCCCAGCCTGGGCCCCTGGGGAGCTGGAGAGGTATGGGCCAAGGCAGTGGGATTTCTGGAAGGAAGAGAGGCTGAGGCTTTGAGATGGCCACAGTGGGAGACGGGGACTCAGCAGGATGCCCCTCACACCCTGGCCCCCTGAGGTGAAGGAAAGAACTTCATCTCATCATGGCTGACTGGGCTTCTCTGCCCCCCAATCTCCCTCCCCCTCCCCCATCGGACCCCGACCCTGGCAAAGGGAAGCCCAACTGGAAGAAGGGGGCCTGGAGCCCGGGGTGCCCTGAGGCAGCCCTTCCCACCCCCTGAGATCAAGGCAATGGTGGTTTTACAGGCTGAAGGGTCAGTCATGGCAGGGGTTGGGGCTGGGGGGCAGGGAGGGGGAGGGTGCCATCCCCCGTTTGGAGGCAGCAACCAGCCACCCCCTGAGCAACCTTCCTGCTCCCAACTCACCCAACCGGGCCAGAGGCACAGTCATCCCACCCCTGTCCAGCTGCCCCCCACAGCCTCAGGGCCCCTCTGTGATGCTCATGTGGATATGGGAGGCCAGCCTGAGCTGAGCGGGGATCCCCCCCAGGGCACAGCGCAACAGTTCCAAAAAAATAGAGATTTGTATTTTTTAAAAAAAATTAAATAAAAGCCCAGCTCTGCTGATAGGCCAATGTTACCCTCATCCCCACCCCCACCCACCCATTGTTTCCCTGGCCTGCACCCTGACCCCACAACGGCCCCAGGGGTATTTACAACATGGAACAGTAGAGGCCTGGAGTGGGGGGGCACTGCGGCAGGGTGGAGGGGTGCAGGGCAGGTCCCCCCCAGGGGGGTCCCCCAAGACAACACAACATCAACGAGAAAAGTTGCAAATCAGGCAGAAATGGGGACATCATTCCAAGGTCCTTATATACAGACATTGCATGGCCAGCAGGGAAAGGGTGGCCCAGATGGGGCTGGACATGGGCACATGGCAGGCAGGTGGGCCAGCCTAGGAGCAGTGCTGGAAGACAAGGCCTCCGCCCCACTCCCACCCCATCCCACCCCTCCTTTGGTAACAAAAGCCCTTCAGGGAGCCCCTGGTAGTCAAGAGATTCCTCTGGGAGTTCCCAGGGAGAGGGGCTCCCCAGGTCAGCCCTGCTTCCAGACTGAAAAGGGGCATGCTGTCCCGCCCTGGTCGGCCATGCGGGAAACGAGTTGAGAATGTGCTGCCCACCCTGACTCCACAATCTGCCCAAAGTGGGGGGTCTCCCTGGAAGTTGACAGGTGGGGGCCCAATCATTGCAGAGGAGCCCTCTTGGACATCAGCTGGGAGGAGCCCTATAAAGGAGAAGAAGGGGCTCCTGGGAGCTGGGGGGTGGAAACAAGGGAGAGGACCTGGACCCTGCATGGGGGAAGGGCCAGTGTGGTTGTGAGGCCAGTAATCCCCCCACCCGGGGCACTGGCCAGAGTCCACGCTGGAGGGGTCAAGAGTTGGACCTGGGGTGGGCCCATTTGGGAGCTGGCCGGCAGCCGGGGAAAGGGGTGGCCAGCCGGCCAGGAGGGGGCTCACAGGTAGATCTCGCGCTTGGCCGTCTGGGCAGATGCCGGTGTGGCTGTGGGTGGGAAGTCCGAGGTCTGGGTCAGGGGGATTTCCTCCAAGGTGGCCGAGTCCTTGCAGGAATCATGGCTACTGTGGGAGAAGGCACTGTAGGAGGGCAGGAGGCGCACGGAGGCCGTTTTGGTGTTCCGGTCTTCCGGGGGGCTGGGGCTGCCGGCTCCCGCAGGCTCCTGCCCTCCTCGGTCCTGGTAAGGCACGAAGGTGGAGAGTTTGAGGGCGCTGCTCTTGGTCCGGCGGCTGGGAGACGACTGGCCAGGCATCCAGCACGTGTCAGAGTGGCCAAACTCACTGCACTCCCGGGTGCACGTGCCCGTCATGGCGACATCGGGCAAAGGGCGGAGGTCTGCAGAAGAGAGTGGGACAGTCATCAGAAAGGCAGCCTCAAAAGGTTCTGCTCCCTGGCCTCCCACTGGTATCTGCATCCTGACTCAGAACAGGGGTGCACAGCTGTCCTGCCCACTGAGCTCACAAGCACACACCCCTCAAGTAGACCTGCACCCTCCTCCCACCCACCTGCGGCCCACTGTGCTCTCTCCTTCCCTCTCAGACTCTCTCTCTCCTTGAATGGACACATTCCTTCGAGCCCCACCCTTTATCACTGTTCTGCACACAAACACATACACACTCACGCACACACACACACAAAATCTGCCAGCAACAGGTGCACAAACACATAACTCATCTACGTGCTCTGTCTCATCAGGCTTAAACATGCAATTCTACCCTCAGATAAGGCTGAGAAAAATTCCATCATTTAAGGACTCAAGTGGCTCTCTGCCTCAGTCACACACACACATACACACACACAGATAGGCGTGGACACGAGTTCCCTCCACTGAGCAACAAAGATGGGCACATACCTTCCTCCTATACCCCCTCAAGCCTCACATGCTCCAGCTGTCCTGAACCGCAACACAGTGCAGCAACACCTTGTGTCAAAGCCGGGGAAGGGGCAAGCATCTATGCGGGTGTTCACACACAAGTACACTCACATTCATGCAGCCCCTGCCCGCCTCACGCCAGCCCCTCACCAGCCACCACCCTTGGCCTTGCCCCGGCTCCCTGCCCAGAATACCCCCAGGAGAAAGAGTTGGCCGTCTGACATCAGCAATAGCCCGTATTGTTGCTGGGCAGCAGGGGGGTCTCCATGGGAACAGCTGGGCTATGAGTGCTTCCTGTCACAGCTGCCCCTGTCCCGCCCTCGCTCAGGGACAGCACTGGGTATGACCCCCCCTCAGGGACATGACAGAGCGGCACTGCCTAGGGCAGGGGCTCCCATGGCACCACCCACCCTGGTTTGGCCTCCTGCCAGTGCAAGGTGAGGAGGGGACAGCTCTGTTGTTAACCCTCAAAATGCCAAGGCTCTTCAGCTCAGGGCAGAGTTGGGGGACCCAGTGTGGCACGGAGCACTGGGTGGGTGGGGCTGGGTGCTGGGCTGAGTCCCACAGACCCCAGACCCCAGAGCAGTTCCCACATACCTGGCACTCCGCCTCAGGGCCTGCTCCGGCCAGCCGGCTCTGCGCGGGCATAAAAAGGACGAGACGGGCATGAGATCACACATGGAGGGGCAGATGGGGGCAGAGGGCACACAGACCTAGGGCCTGGGGGTTTAGACAGGGCTGCTGACTGAGAGGCATGGAGCAGAACTTTTCATTTTTGGGGCCACAGGACACTGGGATTGACGCAGGGGTGAGGCCTGGACAGTGCCAAGTCTCAGTTTTTCCAAGCCAAGAACTAGCTAACTCAGGTCCCCCCTCTCCACAGGCTGCCATGGCCACCTTCACATCTACATACACCCACACCCACACACACACACACACACACACACACACGTACACCCTGCCAGTGCACCACACCGTCCACTCCCACATCGACCTCTGCCCCAGCCCAACCTCCCTCCTCTGTCACCCTCCACACTCTTTCCACTGGGCCTTTTCCCTCCAGACCTTCTCCCACTTCTCTTCCCACAGGTCACCACCCCATCTCCACTCCTTAGGGGGCTGGGGGCCCAGTCTCTATCTGTAAGGCCCTCCAACTTCTCTAGGGGACCACTATCCTCCTCTCAAGATTTCCTTAGCATTACCTGAGCCTCTGCCTCCTGTTCTCAGAGAGGCAATGTAAGGCAGTGCTGAATGCAAGGTCTCTGGGCTCAGAGAAACCTGGCTCTGAACCTCTCCCAAGTGGGTTGCTTCCTAGATGTGTGACTTTACCTCTTGGAGCCTCTGTTCCCTCCACTTTAAAGTGGCACAATCAAGTTCTCAGATCAGAGTGGTTGTGAGGAATAAACAAATATATACCTGAAGACTCAGCACGGCGATTACTACCAAATACACAAGAAGAGCTCAATAAATGGAGGGTATTTTTAAGGTCTTGTCACCGATCTCAAGCTTTTACACATTCCTGGGGCACCTTGGCCATGCTGGCACTCCTCACCATTCTCGGGGTGCTCCATCTCTCCTATGCTGCCATCAGGGGTGGTGCGTTCATAGTGATCTTCAGGCAGGGCCAAAGGACCGAGTCGGGGCCCTGAGGAGGACTTGCTGGATGGTGTCTCAGATTCCTCTAGGCCACTATCATAGTAACTGTGCTGGGATGGGTCCTGCAGCTCCTGAGCCTGGCTAGTGGCCGAAAAGGTGACACGGCGGTGAGGTAACTGCAGGGAGAGAGAGTGTCACTGGTGGCCAGCCAACCTGCTGACCTGGGCCCATCACCACCCCAGGCCCAACCCCAGCCCCAACCCCAGCCCCAGCCAGGTCCCTCCAGGTCTTAGCAACAACCAAGAAGAGGTTCAGCCAGCTAGCACAGCAGAGACCCCGAAAAGCACAGGCTCCACCCAAGGACTGCCCCTTAATTCCAGGACAGCTTGCGGTGCAGTTAAGTCCACACGCTGAGAGTCCCAACACAGCAAAGGCCTCAAGGTTATCAGAGCCACCACAGTAACCCTAATTCAGCACAACTGTGGGTTAGAGCATAGCCCTGCTAGTTTCAATTCTGCTTTCCAACATGGGCACTGCCTCCCTGTAATTTCAGAATAACCCCTGACCCAGAGTAGAGCCCAACACCAAATAGTACAATACCAGCTCATTCCCTGAGTCAGAACGGCCTCTAAACACCAGCATACCCTCCAACTGCTAAACAGCTTCCTAAAAGCAGTAGAGCCCTAACTCCCACACAGCTCTTCAGTGCAAGTCCCCTAATGTCCCCAAAGCATCCTCCAAACTCCAGCTCCTCACCTGCTCACTGCTCTGTAACTTCCCATGGCCTCCATCCAAATGAAGTGGCAACCTCTTTCTCAGCCTCGTGTTTCTCATCCCCAGCACGTGGCACTGAGGCAGCCTCAGGACTCCCTGCTGAGGGCCCTCCCTGCCAAGCCCCCAGCCCCACTCATTCCGCTCAAGGAGGCCTTGCAGGGGAAAGGATGGGAAGCAATGAGAGGAATCCTGTAACAAGCCAGGGCACCTGGGGTTGGAGTACAGAACAATGAACACTTTGCAGTCCTCCAGAGCAGGAAACAGAATGTGACTGTGGAAAGGGCAGGGCCTTGGATGAGGCAGGCATGGCAGCTACGAAGGATCAGAAAAGTGGGCCTCAGATGGTGACTCTTTCTAGGAACTAGGAAGGAGGGGTGTGTGTGTGTGTGTGTGTGTGTGTGTGTGTGTGTGTGTGGTGGGGC
>PVKN010027611.1:0-13481 GCA_004027915.1 Capromys pilorides | reverse complement strand
TTCCTACTTTTTACTTATTCTCTTTTATTTTGGTCCTCATTTGCATATACATTTTTATTTCCTCATATGAAAGAAAACATGTGATACTGAAACCTGTGTTTGACTTACTTCGCTTACCATTATCCTTTATTTCACTTACCATTGTCCTCCAGGTGAGTCCATTAAGCTATCAATGCTTCAAGTTCGTTTTTCTTTGTGGTTCAATACCACTGCCTACAAATAGAACTGTCCCCTTAGCTATCCACATCTGTTGATGGACATGTCCAGTTTCCAAGATCGATCTATTATAAATTGTACTGCTGTAAACATGGGTGCATGTATCTCTTAGTTACTCTTCTCTCCTTGCTGGGACAAATACCTGACACTCAAAATGAGGGAAGGAAAGATTTATTCAGCTCACAGTTACTGGAGGTTTCAGTCCATATTCAGCTGGCTCCAAGGCAGTGTGGCACATGGCAGAGGACAACCTGCCATGGTGGCAGCTAAGAGGAGAGAGAGTAGCAGCAGCTCAAGCAGCTAACTTCTCTTCCTACCTTACACTGAAATGCAAATCATCTGCCCCAATGTAGGGGCAGCAGCCATTGCCATGATGATCAATTACAAATTTCAGAAGCTGCCAAATGACAGCATGAGGCTTTGGGAGGACACCTATGCACAAACCATTACAATGTGTATTTGTAAAATGACAATTTTAACTCTTTTGGGAAGATACCTATAAAGGGGTAACTTGGTCAAATAGAAATTTCTATGTTAGTTTCTTGAGAAATCTCCACATTGACTTCTATAATGGTTTGTCTCACTGATTTTTCTCTCATTGCTGGGACAAAATACCTGACACCAAAAATTAAGGAAGAAAAGGTTTATTTAGCTCCCAGTTTGTGAAGTTTTCAGTCCATACTCAGCTGGTTCCAAGGCAGACTGGCACATTACCAGTTCATGGCAGTGGACAACAGCAAAACAGCAAGAGCAGAGAGGGGGAATAGTGGCAACAATAGCAACAGAGAGCAAGTCTGTCTCCCTTAAGTTGCATTCAGGCTGTCCACCCCGGGCTTTCGCAGCATTCACACTCATCCATAATCCCAGCAGCACTCACACCCAAAATTCCAGAGGATCATGAGTTAACCACAAACACTAGAAGTCCACTCCATGAGTGCATGAGGCTTTGTGTGTGCGTGTGTGTGTGTGTGTGTGTGTGTGTGTATGTGTGTGTGACAACTAGAAACAAAGCATAACAGGTTGTACTTATTTACCTTCCTACCAACAATGTTAGAGTCCCTTTCCCTCCACATCGTTGCCTGCATTAATCTTCACTGGATTTCTTTTGTGATACACATTCTTTCTGTGATAAGATGACAGTGCAAAATAACTTTACTTTGTATTTATTTAATGGCCTGAGATGCTGAATATTTTTTCATGTTTGTTGCCTCTGTGTATGAGAGAATGTTTGGTCAATGTCTTCCACTCTGAGTAATTACTTTGAAGATAATGACATAGGGGTGCATTGACTATTGCCACTTTCTTGTTAATTTGTTGTGAAATTTTACATCTTTTTTGATAGGATGAAAAGCTAAGGACAAAAGGGCATGTTGGAAGCTAAATTGCAACATGAAAGCTAATTTGTGATATAAAGACATCTGGGATATAGCTAGGACAAAACTTAAAAGGAAAAGTTTATTTCACTAAAATGTGTACATTGGGAAAGAAGAAAATGCTTTCAGCTTCCACCTTAAAAAATTTTAAAAAGAAAAACCAATGAATTACAAAGTAAAAAGAAGAAAAGAATCAATAAATATCAGAGCAGAATTAATGAAACAGGGAAAATCACAACAGAGAAAATTGGTAAAACCAATACTGGCCCCACGAAGTCACTACAATGGATGAATATGCTTATGAAACCAACTGTGTCCTCTCAAAATTCATACCCTGATGTTCTGAAGCACCATGCCGCGAAATGCGCCGCATGTGGAGAAGGGCCCTTAAACAGGTAATTACCTTCAAATAAGGCTGTCAAGGATGGCCATAATCAAATGTGACTGTACTCTGTGAGAACAAGGGGGAATGGGGTAACAAGAGTCACACATCACGTCGTCCTCAGTGTGCACAGGGGGGTGGGGAAGGGGGAGGGAGAGGAAGAGGAGGAGGAGGAGGACGAGGAGGAGGAGGAGGAAGTCTTGCCTGACTTTTGTGCCCTTCCTAGTGACTGTAATGCTGGGAAGAAGACACAGTGATTTCTTCTCCTTCATTTTTTAACAGAGAAATCTTAGAGAAAATTTAGCAAAGTTAAGTTCAGGCAGAGCAATTTCCTGTGTGCCCGAAGCTTCCATGTGTGTATCCCGCCTGAAGCCCGGATGCTGTTTCAGTTGATGAAGTCAGATTGACTCATCGTTATCATCCAAAGACCACAGTTCACAGCAGGGTACAGTTACGGTGTTTTATATTTTATGGGCATGGGCAAAAGCATAATGACATGTGTTTGCCATTACAGAACTACATAGAGTATTTTCACTACCCTAATGACTTCTGTGTTCTGCTTATTTATCCCTCTCTCTCTCTCCAAAGTCTTACAATCATTCACTTGTTTCTATTGTTGCCTTTCCTTTCCTAGAATGTCATACAACTAAAGCCACCTACTGTGTAATCTGAGATTGCATCTTTCACCTAATAATAGGCATTCAAATTCCCCACATCTTTGGGGCACTTGATCGCTCATTTCGTTTTAGCGCTGTGTAATATTCCATTGTCAGAATATGTCAGTAGTCCTCCATTTACCTATTGAAGGTCTACTTCACTGCTTCAGAGTTTGATATTTATGATTAAAACTACTTGAAACACCCCTGTGAAGGTTTTGGGGTGCATCTGCTTAAAAATTCTCCAGAAAGGATGCAGTTACCAAGAAGTCAAAGGGGAAAAATGCTAGAGAGGCTGTGCTGAAAAAGGCACCCTTCTACATTGCACGGGTATGCAAACAAAATCCACCAGCTAGGAAACCAGAATGGAGACTTTTCAAAGAACTAATATTAGGGATTCTGTATAGCTCAGGAGATTCCCCAAAGAGCTAGAAACATTGCACTACAGAGATAGTATGGATGCGAGTGTTTATATCAGCAGAGTTCTTAACAGCTCTGTCCCAGCAGCAGCTGGGATTCCTATCAATATTTGAATGTATAAAGAAAATGTGGTATCTAAGCATGAAGAAATGCTACTCGGCTATAAAGAAGCATAAATTCAAAACATTTGTGGAAAACTAGAGGCATCTTGAAGACACAATGTTGAGTGAAATCTACCAGTCATATGAGCTTAAATACCAGAGGATGTCTCTCATTTGAGTAAGCCAAAATGCAAAAAATAAGAGACTAATAAAGGATGAATAGAAGAAAACAAGGGATTCAGGAGACCAAGAGTAAGATGAGGGGTAGGTGGAGGGGAACTGGAAGTAAGCAGAATCAAAATATGTCACGTACAGGAACCTAACAACCAAAATGAATGTAAATGTTATATGTGATAAACATGAACTAATAGTAATAATAACAACTATAGCAATGTAAAGGAGATAAGGGTTTTAGAAGTAGAAGAAGGGAGGTGGGTGAGAAGGAGAAGGGGATTAAAGAAAGGAACAAGTTGTTTTATGTACACTGAACCACTCCCCAGATAACGTGTGGACTCATACTGCAAGCATGTACTAATAGAAGAAAAGAGAACCAAACAAAATTGAAACAAATATACTCTACAAAAATGCGAAAGTGAAAAGACAGCACACAAATTTTGAAAAAAAAATTAACTAGTAAGTATTTAGACAAAGGTCTTCTTTTTAGAATTTATAAACAACTAAAAAGCATTAGGGTCCCAAAATTCAAAGAATCCAGAAACAGACATCTGAGATGAACACACATTTCTCAGAGAAAGAAATTCAATAAGCCTATAAATATATGAAGAAATGCTCCACATCGCTAGCCATTCATGAAATGCAAATTAAAACCCACTTAGATACCATCTCACCCTAGAAAGAATGGCTATAATAAAAGAAAAAAATCAACCAGCAACAAATGTTGGAAAAACTTTGGGGAAAAAGGAACACTTCTCCACTGCTGGTGGGAATGCAGACTGGTGCAACCATTATAGAAAGCAGTGTGGAGTCTCCTTAAAAAATTAGAATTGCAAATCCCATTCAATTCAGCTATCCCCCTACTGGGAATTTTTGCAGCAGAACTGAAAACATCTTATCATAGTGATATCTGTGCAGCTATGTTTATAGCAGCACAATTTGTGATAGCCAAATCTTAGAAACAATCAAAATGCCCATCTTCTGAACAATGGTTGAAAAGATGCGGTATTTTTAAACAATGGAATATTACTCAGCTATAAAGAATGATAAACTAGAAGACTTCATATATAAGTGGATGTATCTTGAACATATACTCATAAGTGAAATAAACCAGACCAAGATGTGTAAATATCGTATAGCTCCCTAGTGTAAGAACTCAAAAGAAGAAATAAAAGTGGAAAGGCATAACACAGTTAAGTGGAAATCAAGAACTAAAGGGTTAATCAATATAGAGATTGCAAGCAGAAAAGATAGGAAACATGGCAGGAGCAAAATCATGCCCTTATATACATAGGATGAATAAGACAATGCTCCTAAGAACCTCCAACAGGTTTTTCTCACTGAGGATAGCAATGTTTAACACTAAAACTGTGCTTGGAGTGTCTACTATTCTGGTCTTTTAGATGTGTGCTGCTTTTAATGTCATTTCAGTTATTGCACTACTCTGAAGTAAATTGTTGGTTTACAAGAGAACAAAAAAAAGGGTATTAAAAGAGAGTAAGAGACAAAGAAAAATGCTGTAGGATTGACCAGCTACAATTTTGTATATGCTTAGATTTTTAAATTTCTGTGTAAAAATGTGTAACACTTATTACATTCTATAGAAATTTATTAGAATATCAACGATTGATGAAGAATACCAATTCCAAGTTAAGTCTAAGATGTTTGATATTCAGAAAGACAGTGATATTAGCCTCAAGTTCCAATGTTATAGAGTAATAGTATCAGTAAATTTCTCTTCTGGAGGGTTAAGAATGTAAGTTTACAGACCAAAAATTAGAGAAAAATAAGGGATACAAGGATAGCCAATATTTTGGCCCTAGCCCTTCAAGATCAGTGAGGACTCAGGACATAAGAGAACCTGTGCTGTAACATGCTATAACTCAGTGGTGTCCCAAATTTTCTGTTCAAGGAGATTATGGGACCACAAAAGAAAGAGACTGATGATGTATAATGTGCCCAAGGAGAGTCACTTAGAGAGAAAACATTCTCGTAGGCTTTCATAAAGAGCAAACTGGTCAAGCAATGGCTGTGACTCATCCAGATAGCTGACACTGACAGCAGTTGTACAAAGCACTGTACATGGTTTCAAAGTAAATCCTGAGGGAATTTGACTGATTTTGGGAGATACAAACGTTACATGTTTGTTATACAGGTCTTGCTTTAACTTGCCCTTAACCACCCAGCAGAAAGTTTAACCGTGATGCATAAAACGTAAAGCTAGATTAGTATGCTGAGCTGTAAAACGCTTAAATCAGCAACTTCAAACATTTCCATTTATGCCAATAACCTACTATGATTATGGAATATTGGACTATATATATACAACTACTTTCTCTTAGTTCAATGAGAAGGAATTTTTGTACCAATAATGATTAGAAAAATTATCATGTCTATGTCCTGTGCTCTGAATAACTGCTACAAGGACAATAATATGCATTGTATAAATTATTGGGAATGTACTACTAATGTGTTTTGAAACTGTCACATTATTTCATGTTAAAAGTAATAAAAAAAAAAAAACAAAAAAAAGAAAAAATGCCAAGAAGATGATTTGCATATTGCATGATAAAATGTTTGGTTTTATCAGAAACTACCAAATTGCTGTACATAGTGTCTATACTAACTTGCATCTATGAACAAGGAGAAATAATTCCTCTTGTCCCAGATCCTTTGCAGCATTTAGTGTTGTAGGCTCCATAACACTGACAACACTAAATGGTGGTGATATTTTATAATGTTATAATTTGCATTTTCCTGATGGAATAGGTTGTGAAAGATATTTTTATATAAATAGCTTCCATCTGTGTAGCTTTTAAGGTGAGGTATCTGTTAATGTCTAACTCATTTGTTTATTGGAATGTTTGTTTTCTTGTTGTGGAATTTTAAGCATTCTTATAATTCTTTTTGTTAATAGTCCTTTATTTGGCATATCTTTAAAACTTTGCTATAGTCTATGTCTTATGTTTTCAACATTTCAACACTGTGTTTTTATCAATTATTACACTCATGAGTCAGGAATTTATGTCACAGCCAAAGTACCATTGCCAAATCCAAGGTCAGCCAAGTTTTCTTCAATGCTAACTTTTGAGGGCTTTATAGACTCGCCAATTGAGGTAATTCTTAAGGAAGAGTGTATAGTTGTTCCAACATGTTTTTTTTTAAATATTAGTTGACTATATTTATGTGAGTCTGCTTCTGAATTTTCCATTCTATTTCATTTCCTACTTATTCTTTTGTGAATACTACAATCGTAAGTATAAGTATTGTAGCTATATGGTAAAGCCTGAAGGTAGCTGGTGTTACTCTTCTGGATTTTTCTTTCCTTCTATATGTATTATGTTAGATATTATAGTTCTTTTGCTTCTCCCTCAAACTTTAGAATCCTCTGAGAGTTAGGAGATCAAACTCACAAAGGTAGACTCCTACAATTGCTCTTGATGACTGGATCTCGCTGGAGTACCCAACTCCCTTACTTTTCTACACTGAGCCTCCAGCAATTTGTCAACTGAATTTAGGTTTCCTACCTTGAACATTTGTGCTTGTACACGTTTGCTCAGCTGAGCTTCGTTTCTCTGTGTGAGCCTATCTCTCTACGGCACAGAATTTTGACCCTGTAGCCTCACTTCTCTAGGCATCCAGAAAGAGTTCATCTTTTTTCTCCTCTTGTTGGCCTATTACCTGTTTGTAGGACAGAGTGGCAGTTGCTAAACTCCTTTTGTGATAGGATAGGATGTTCCTCGGCTTTGATGGAAGTGGTGTGAGATACTGCTGGGATAACTAATTTATGCACAAGTTGGGAATCCTGGAGAGCTCTTGCAGAACTATCTCTTAGAATTCTAGCTAGAGGACAGTAAATGGTGAGGAAAATGGATGATTCTTAGGCTTTATGACTATTCTTTGGTTTGCCTCCCAGTTACTTGGAAATCAACTACTTAGGACAGGAGAATTGTCATGCCCCAAACAGGGCGATAATTTGGAGCCACTTGAATGTTAAGAGATTGAGTCAACAGAATATAAACGTATGAAGAATTTCCATAACTGAAAGCAGAAGATACATTTGCTGAGTGCTGCTCCTAGTTACTTATATGAGAAAGAATATGAATGGAGAGGTGGAATTAACATTATATGTGAGCTCTACCTGAAGCACACAGGCTGTGTGACTAACTGATTTATGAAATAAAGAACACCTATATTCCCAGTTCTCAAGTATCTATTTTCTACTACTCTGTACTACCCACAGCTACTTTTTGTTTTTGTGCTTTATTTCAAACTACAGAACTTTATTTCTAGGAAGAAAAGAACTACAGTTAAAGGCAATTTGAAGTACAAGCAAAATTAGACAAGGGAGAGCACCTGTTCACTATATGCTAATATAATTCTTCAGTAATAAAAATTGAATATCAAGATCCTAAAATATTTTACAGACTACAAATACATAATTGTGTAAATCTTTTTTTTCTTTTTGTGGCTGGCTCAGTTCACCCTGGGGGTGGAGCTGGCGCAGCATGTGGTGCCCAGGATGAAACCTCAGTCCTTGTGTACTTGCCTAGATTTGCCTAAGCAGGTGCTTTAGACAGCTGAGCTATCTCGCCAGCCCTGTAAAGGGAGAATAGAACAGATGACATTCTGGAAAGTCTAACCCATCTGATGACACACAAAAGTCAATATACTGTGCTGCATTTCATTTATAACCCAATAGTTTCAACAAGATGGCCCTTTTCAGTGCTTAAATAAATGTAAACACATGCCTGGGCTACATGACTCTTGTAGAGCTGGACCAGCAGGGATCCCAGTAGCTTTTTAAAGGACATGAGTGCACATTGGAGATGTGAGCTGAGGACAGCCTGAAACAAAACATTGACTGTGAGTAATTTAATAAGAGCTTTCATATGTAGAGAGGTTATGGATGAGTTGTACTTATTCTCCCTAAATCTATACCTTAGGAAATAGGTTGAACTTTGAGTGGAGTTAGAAAGAAGATGAATATTAGCTACCATTGGAATGTGTACACGTTAAATATATTTGAAAAGAGATAATCTCTAATTTGCCTCACATTCTACCTCAAGTTCTACATCCATCAGGAAAACAAGTTCTTTAATTTTCATGGACCAAATTCATTTTAACTTGTCCTACACTTCTATTTCCTTTAAAGCCCACAGCATGCAGATTATCCCATAGTTAAAAGCTACTCATGTATACAACAGACAACAATAAGGTTCAGATTATATTATACATAATATATAGGTGTACAGATTAAAGTGATAAGGTTGCCATTTTTTTGTATTCATCTGAGAAAAGGTTCTTAGTCCAAAAAATATATTTTGAGTTTATAAGGAATAAAGGAAATTTACACTATAATTTAGAGATCTTAAATATATATCCAGCTGGGAGTAAATCAAAACTATACTGTAGAACTCATGATGGTAAGAGTCAGGAGATAAAATGAAACTATAGATTGGATCTAATTAATGAGGACCACAGAATGGTAGAAAGTATGATTTGAAAAAATCACATATCTCAATATCTGATAAGGACCTTATATCAAAAATGTTTACAGGCTCTACACAAGTTATAAAAGACCTATACAACTCAATCATAAAAGAATACATGACTTTATTTTTATTTTTAAGGAAGGGTCTGCAAGGTATTCAGGGTCTCACTACTAGATCAAATTCATAGTGATCCACCTGTTTACAGCCTCCCAAAAGCTGAGATTACAGGCATGGGCCATCACTCCCAGTCTCAGTTTTAGTCTCATCACACCCTGGTGTTGGGGCCAGAATGGCAGGCCCAGGATCGAACCCTGGGTCCCTGCACCTGCTTTCAGGTGCTTTAATCCACTGAGCTATTTGGCTGGCCCTCATAACTTAATTTTAAAAGACATGAACAGGCATTTATCCAAAGATATACAAATGACTAATAAGCACATGAAAAGATGCTCACTATCTTTAGTCTTCAGGGAAACACAAATGAAAGTGTTGTCAGATACCCTTTAAACCTATCTAGATGGTTGCAGGAAAAACGTCAGAAAGTAGCAAATACCGGAAACTAAGAGGTGAAATAAAGACCTCAAGCACTGTGGATAGGAGTGTAAATTTTTGTAGTCTGTCTAAAATCTATAGGCAGTGCTTCACAAAGTAAAATATAGAGATGCCATTTGACCTAGCAATTTTGTTTCTAGGGTTTCATATAATAGAAATGAAGACACATATTTATATAAAAACCTATACATTAAAGTTTATGACAAGCGTGTTCATAATAGCCCAGTGGTGGACACACTCACACATAGGTCAACACTGATGAGACTGAAAAATATGATATTAAGACGCCAGACACAAAAAGTCACATACTGCATAATTGCATTTATATCATATATTCAGAATATATAAATCTGTGAAGATAGATGTAGAGCACTTAATGAAGAAATATGAATATAGAGACTGAAGGGCAAGAGTGTAGGGCTTGTTTTTTTTTTTTTGCCAATGATGGAATGTGCTAAAATTGATTGAGATAATGGCATACAACTGTGAGAATATTCAAAACACCACTGAATTTGCACACTTACATGGATAAATTTTAACAGTACGAGAATCACATCTCAGTAATACTGCTATTAGAAATAACTCTATATAGACCTGAATCTTAACTGTAATTATCAGTTTGAGCTGGTGATATGTTTTATCTTTAAATGTTTTTCTTAACTATACAAAAATACATGAGGTAAATGATCAACATGGTCTATCTTACTTTCTTCATTGCTAAAACACAATACTCAATACCCACAACTTAAAAGAGGAGAAATTTATTTCATCTCAGCATTAGAAGTTTCAGTCCCTATCTAGTCAGTAAACAGAAGAAAGGGCCAGGACAAGGGAAGTGGCCCATGCTACCAAGGCCAGGAACAGAGAAGAAAGCCAGGAGCCTGAGAGGTAGACACAGCCCCCCAGGGCACATTCATGTGACCACCTCCTCTACCCAGGCCCTCACTCCTAACTGCAAGACAGCAATTGCACCCTCCCATCACCTCCTATGGACCCTGCCTATGAGTGCATGAGGACTTTCAGGGACATTCTCAGTCTAAAGTGTGAAAATGTAAATGAAAGCTCTACTGCAGCTGGGACTCATAGTGATCCTCCTGTTTTCAAGCCTCCTAGAGTTGATACTGCATGCATGTGCCATCACATCTGGACTTGTTCATGGGATTATAGGCATGTGCCACCATACCTGGACTTGATCTCAGACTCAGCATGCCTGGGGTGGGGCCGGCATGGCATGTAGCACCGGGGATTGAACTTGGTCCCTGTGCTTGTCTAAGCAGATGCTTATTTTGCTGAGCTATCTCACTAGTCCTTCTACCACTTTTATTAAAAGGATTTTGTATATCGTAGAGAAATTGCTGATGACATAGGATAAAATGAAATGTACAAAATAAGCATGGAATATCCTTTTATTTTGGAAAGCCAAAATAGTTATCCACAATTAGTTGAGTCCTGATAAAATAAATCAGAAGGCAAACAAACACTCCCACTTGTCAAAGATGAAATAATCTGGGTGTCAGTTAACACAAGAACCAAGATGGGTTGAATTACATCAAATATTTAAATCCATGGGTGCATAATGGTATCAAAATAACTCAATGGTGACTTTTATTGATGCATTTTGTTGATTTATTTTAAAGTTACAAAGAGAAAGAATGGAGCCTTTGTTCTCTGTCATTACATGGATGTATCTTGAGATAACAAAATAAAGGACAAAGATGAATGTCCCAGTATACAGGAGTTTTAGCAAATACATGAAAAGTTATAAATACAAGCACAAATATGTAAACTCTTAATGAAATGATAGACCTAACCTATAATTATCAGTAGTTGATAACATGTCAAAATGAGATAACCCTAGGGATTCTGATGAAAGTATACACTATTGCCTGTGAAAGAAATTTGCCCAGAAAACAGAACATTCCTGTGAATCCGATTGAGCATCCTGATTTATCAATTTATCTATTTAAAAAATGCAAGTGCAAAAGACCTGAAACATGGCATCACAGGGATATAATTAACAAAGCAAATATTAGAAAGCTCTACCGGATAAATGAACTAGTTTCCCTAACAACAACAAAGGGAAAGGCAAGAAACCAAAATGGAGGAAGATGTTAGTAGGCAAATTCAATGTACTTACCTCCTGATGAAAATGAAAACTTGTTTAAAAAGTACATGAAGGCTTCTACATGATGAACACTTTTCATCCAGGTTCAACTGGTTCATTAGATGTAATAAAAATGGGAAGAATAATGAACTATCTATATATACACAGATATGCTGGGAAAGTGTGGCCCTCGGAGTGTTCAGGATATTCTGACACCTCCCAGCCCTACTACTTCAGACTCATAAGCCACCAAATGCATGTCTTTCATTTGGTGGCTTATAACGAGTTAAACAGGTTAATGCAAGTTAAAAATTTATATCATATCCAGAGATATCAGAACACTATTGAGTTTTGATATTATTAAAGAATGATTGATTTACTAAGTATAATTATATTATTATGCCCTCAAAAGGAATTTTAGTTTTTATTTTTTTAATTTTTATTTTTTTAAACTTTATTTATTTATATTATGGCCCACTCAGCCTGCCCTGGGGATGGGGCTGGTGCAGCACATGGTGCCGGGAATCAAACTGCAGTCCCTGTGGTTGCCTAAGCTTACCTAAGCAGGTCCTTCAGACTGCTGAGCTATCTTGCTGACCCAGGAATTTTAGTTTTTAGAGATATGCTGAATTATCTTTATTCTGTAAAATGCCATAATTTTTTAAAAAAATAAATAGAATAGGAAAAATATATAAGTGAAAGAATACAGATAAAAAGATAGTCAAGTGTTAATCAATGCTGAAGTTGAATAGTGGAATAGGTATCTCAGAATGTTAATAGCATTGCCACAACTGTTTATGTTTGAAAACATAAATGATGAGACTTTAAACTGAAATGAAGGAGATAAAGAACAGGTGCTGTTTAAAGCCACACAATTAGTAGGCAAGGCACCATTTGAGGGTGCAGACTAAAGAAACAGCCCTTAGCAGCTGCAGCACTTTCTGCATGGAGCTGTCACTGTGTTTGTGCTGTACAGTGGACAGTGGGGTCAAGCCACGCAGCTCCGCCTCAGCCAGGACATCTCCTCACTGAGCTGCTTAGGCCTATGCTTACCACCTAGGGTGACTTCGACTGTTCTTCCGTTTCCCATGGGTGGCAAATAGCCCACCCGCAGGTACGAGCGAGCTCTAGGTCTTTCAGCATCAGTGACATTCTATTTAAAAAAATTAACTGGAAAGAAGAAGGGCTGACTTCATTAAAAACTAAAGAAAGGAGAATGAGAGAACAGGTTTAATGGAATGTGAAAAAGTACCAGGAAAGAAAAAATGCTTCATTATCAATTGTAGAAGAATGTGAGCTGCCTAAGAAGAGGGTAGCATATTCCTGGGTGTAATAAAAGCCGATGTATTAGGGATGAATAAGCTGTTTAATCTTTAGATAACCCTTTTCATGGCGAATATTTATAAATATAGCATTTTATTTATTTCCCCACATCTGTGCTAGAGTATATCTCTGAAATGCCCAGCAATAACAAAAGCAAAGCAAACAAAGCAAAGTGAAAGACTGGCTTTTTGCATTCTGACTTTCAATTTACAGAGTTATTTTCAATAACTAAATTTTGCCATCAATGTTGATGTAGTACTATTATTTGGTGTCTTGAAAAATCTGAAATCTTAATATTTATGTCTAAAGATGCACCGCATAAAGTGCCTGCTACAGGTGGAGGGGCCGGGGTTCAATTCTTGGGCCTGTAGTGCCCACCCCACCCTGGGGCACACTTAGCGTGCAGCTGAGACTGGGCTGGGTTGCGCATGCCTGTCCTCAAAGCTCTTGGGAGGCTGTAAACAGGTGGATCACTATGAGTCCAATCTAGTAGTGAAACCCTGACCACCCGGTAGACCCTTCCCTAATATACTAAATAAATAAATAAATAAATAAATAAATAAATAAATAAATATTCTCTGAAGATTGTCATTTAAAAATTATTATTGTCAGATTGACGGAATATCTTCCAACTTCTCTGACCACACTCCTTGATTGTTTAAAACCTTTGCAAGGTAGAATGACATAT
>PVKN010027610.1:0-13480 GCA_004027915.1 Capromys pilorides | reverse complement strand
CAGTGCCCCCTGTACTCTGCCCCCTGTACTGTTTGCAGGCAGCTTTTTCATGGGAATGAAAGCCCAGCCATGGGTTGTCTGAACACGTTGCTTAAAGCAGTCATGCTTTTTTTTTTTTTTTTTTTTTTGGTAGTGATGGTACTGGGGATTGAACTCAGATGCTTACACATGCTGGGCAAGCACACTACATTCCCCAGCCCAAAGGAGTGTAATGCTTGATAATTGAATTTTGGATGTCACAATCTTGTGAGAAAGGGTTAAGGGTTCCATGGGTCAGTAGAGATAGTCCATTAGAACTGGCCCTGCTAGAGCTGAAGGAACCCCTCTGCCCTTTTCCTTCCTTGTAAAGTGTTACACTTTATCCTGGTGGTCAGGGCTGATCCTAACTCTGCCCACCCTGGTCAGCACCCAGATACCAGCACTGTGCTGAGACCCACTATGTCTTCAAGACTGTAAGCATTCTCTTTATTGAAGTGTTTTAATATAGCAACAGTTTTGAGCTTCAGATATCTGAGAATGTCTTTAATGGGGCTTATTAATAAACATGATTATAAAAGCTTGCTTCTTTCAGATCAAGGCCATATAAAACCCATATCCAATCAGTTATCTTTTCTACTTAATCTTCAGGATTCTGGATCCCCAGGTTTCCATTTAAATAGAATGCTAGTCATTTTTTTACTGCTTCCAGGTGATGAAGACACTTCAAGTCTAAGTTCTGCATTTCTTCATTCTGTCTTCTTCATAGCTTCTGCCCCAGTGAGTACCCTGGACATTCTGTGTGCAGACAGAAAAACTAGTTATTGCAGGAGCCCTCAGGAGTGAAGTGATAGGAAGTCACAAAGTCATACATAGAGTAGCTGGGATCGGTGAGGAATCAGTTGGGTGGCTCTGCAGTGGAGTGCCAGTCCTGGGGTGGGCAGAACTGCTCAAGTCTAGCTTGCATCACCAAAGATTGGATTCATTTGCTGGGTGACTCGGATGAAGGTCGTTCTTCGGCTCAACTCTTTCAATTTGGCTGCTCCCACATAAGTACATGTAGACCGGATTCCGCCTAGGATATCACGAATGGTATTTTCTACATCCCCTTTAAAAGGAACTTCCACTATCTTTCCCTCTGAAGCCCTTGAAATAAGAAAAACATTATTACTTTCTTGTTCTGGCTTCCTTAAGCCCAAATGACCCTTCCATTGCTAACATTTAGCCCCATTTCACCATTTCCTCCTGGAATTGTATCTAGAAGCCGTGAGTTCTGACACCACGCTCCACAGATACATTCTCCAAGAACATTCAGTTGCTAGGCCTCTGTATATACCTGTACTCAGCCACACCACCAGCGTACTTCTTCATAGCCATTTCAGAACTCATTCCATAGAAAAGTTTGTACTTCTTGCCATCCCTTTCAATGAGCTCACCGCCTGACTCACTGTGTCCAGCCAGCATGCCACCCAGCATCACAAAGTCAGCCCCTGCCCCTGCCAAAATCAAGAAAATGGGGAAAGGATGTAACTGGGTAAAATTTCCACATTCTCTCCCTCAAAAACAACTCTTGCCAAGTTGTCAGTCCTGAATAGTGACTTCAGCATCTTCCTACTTGTTCCCGCTTTGCCACACAGGCTGGCTGTGTACTCCCTTTACTAAAAGGGCTTGATTTCCTCAAGATTTTTAAAGAACCTCTGGGAATTCCTTGCCTGACTTCGATTCCTTTTGTAATCTGGTCATTTTTTTACTGCTTCCAGGTGATTAAGACTTCAAGTCTAATCGCTTCTCGGCCTTTTGGCTAAGATCAAGTGAAGACTTCAAGTCTAAGGCCGGGGATATAGCTCAATGGCATAGCACCTATCTGGCAAGCATGAGGTCCCCAAGTTCAGTTTCTGGTACCAAAAGAAAAAGTCTCCTTAGACTACAGGTCTCCCACATTAATGTAAGGATCATTTGGGAAGCTGTGAAGAATGCAGACTTCTAGTCCCATTCTTCAGGGGTTGATTTTAGTGGGCTCAAGGCCAGGAATCTACATTGTGCAATACTTCAGTGGACACTTAAAAAATATTTGGTGGACAGTGGAGATGGTACTGGAACATATGGCCTATGAATCCATATGAGTCTCAGATTTCTCCTATTGGTTTGCACTGGGGTAATAACCATAGGCAAGTGTTAGTATAATCAGTTAATATTACAAAAGTCTGAATAGCTTCCTGTATCCATCCTAGCCTAGGCCCTCAGAGGTGAATTATCTTCTACAGGATCTTCTTTCTGTGCCCTCCCAGCTTTCTTACCAAAAGCTTTGGCCACATCCCCAGGACAGCTACAGCCTCCATCCTGAAAAGTAAGAAAAACTTCGTGGGGACAGCAATGAATTTCCCAAGCCTCCTTGGCAACATTCCAATGACCCACCTTAAAGCTAATGGAAACCCAGGAATTCTAACCCATTTCTACTAGAGCTTCTATACTGCAGAAAACAACCTCTTATCCAGTCCAACTCTTGAGTCTTACTGAAATGATGTGGCCTTTGAGGCCATGAGCAGCATCGGCACATTCCATCACGGCACTGAGCTGTGGGTACCCCACTCCAGTTTTCCTCCGAGTTGTACACACAGAGCCTAGCATAGGACATGACAAAGATGAGAGTGAAGTGTTTCACAGATACTGGCCACCAAAGAGTTCACCAGTACCTTCAGAGAAGCAGCTTACCTGGCCCAATTCCCACCTTTATGATATCAGCTCCAGAGAGAATCAGCTCTTCCACCATCTCTCCTGTTACCACATTCCCAGCCTGAGACACAGCAATCAAAATAGAAAGGGAGAGGAACTTGGATGTTTTCATAGACAGCATACCTGGCCCCTGACTTGCCAATGTTATTACAAAGAGAATGTACCACAGTGCCCTCTCCTGGGCTAAGAGCTTTTAGTCAAAGGGCTGTATTTCCTAACCCTTTTCTCTCAGTCCCCGCAGAGGGCAGTGAGAATGGTGGGAAGTGGGGTGTTTTGAAAGAAGCATGACCAGTATCTCTGTTGCACTACGGTAAATCCAGGGTCCAAGATGCATTACGCTGCTTCAGGCAATAAAGTGATATGATCAGTAGTGAGGCAAAGCTAGACCTAACTCAGGTCTGAGTCACAAGTCAACTTACCGCCTTTTCACCATCAGGTGAACTGGACATACCCTGTCCTATTGTCCTGCAGAACCTCTCAGGCTTTAGGGAAAGGAGGAAGAAATAGAGAAATATAGGCTACATACCCATATGTCCTGGCGTACTTGCTTTTTTACTTTTTTGTAGTATTGGGAATCAAAACCATGGATTCTCTGCCACTGAGCTTTGTCCCCAGACCCTTCTGTATTTTGAGTCAGGGTCTTGCTAAAATGCCAAGGCAGGACTTAAGCTTGAAGTCTTCCTGCCTCGGCTATCCAAACTGCTGAGACTATATCATGTACCACCATGCACAGATTATATTTGCTTTTGAAGGACAATACAAAGACACCTCGTTCTTTTTTTTTTTTTTTTTTAAACTTTATTTATTTGTGTTATGGCTGGCTCAGCCTGCCCTGGAGGTGGGGCTGGTGCAGCATGTGGTGCTGGGAATCAAACCAAGGTCCCTGCAGTTGCCTAGATTTTCCTGAGCAGGCGCTTTAGACTACTGAGCCATCTCGCCGGCCCAAAGATTCTTTTTTTTTTGGCGGTACCAGGGATTAAACTCAGGACACTGTGCTTGCCAGGCAAGCACTTATTCCACTGAGCTATCTCCCCGGCCTCCAAAGACACCTCTTTCAATGTCAGTGATGAAACACTGACATTATTCCCTTTTTTTTTTTTTTTTTTTTGTCTTTCTGAGACAGGGTCTTGCTATGCAGTTTGGGCTGGCCTTGAGCTCACTTTTGTAGCCCAGGCTGGTCTTGAACTTGCACTGATCATCCTGCCTCAGCCTCCCAAGTGTTGGGATTACAGGCATGCACCACCAACCCCAGTCTATTCCCCTAACTTCTAAGAAGACTGTATAACATTAATTATACCTTTTACACGATTGTAGCACATATCCATTTCATTGGGTAGATGCGTATGTATAGTTCTATTATGGTTTGGTGAGTGACGTTTAGGGATGCTAGATTTACAAAGACTAAGAATCAAGGGTCAGAGATACTACTAATCAGTTCATATTTTAAACTTAGAAACATGGGGCCAGCCAGGTAGCTCAGCTGACTAAAGTGACTGCTTAGTCAGGTGCAGCCACACGTTTCAACCCCAGCATGCCATGTTGGCCCCATGCTGTGACTGTGACAAGAGATTGGGCATGGTGGTACATGCCTGTAATCCCAGCATTTGGGAGGCTAAAAACTGGAAGATCACTATGAGTCTGATCTGTGTAGTGAGACCCTGTAGACCCTGCACTAAATACATAGAAAAATAAAAAATTCTGAAACATGAATAATCACAATTATGTGGAGTGTAAATAGCATAATGCAGCACAGAAATGAACTGATATAACAATTATATCAGTTATACATAACTGATAAAAAGTGGAATGAGTAGGAATGTGCCAGCTATGGAATAGTATAAATATACCATGATAGGTGTGGTGCTGCTACAAGTTCAAGTTCTGCCTGGGCTACAAAGTTCAAGCCAGCTTAAGCTGCATAGTAACCTTGCCTCAAAAAAACAAGAAAAAAAAGAGGGCCAGCAAGATAGCTCAGCTATCTATAGCACCTGCTTAGGCAAGCATGCAGGGACTAAGGTTCAGTTCCCAGCACCACAAGCCTCGGGCTAAGCCAGCCTGGCCAGAAAAAAAGAAAAACATACCATGATAGTGTGTTGGGGGAAGCGCTTCCGGACGTTCTTTACAAATTCAACGAAGTGTTCAGAGTAACCATTTGCTACATCCAGGCATATATATTTCACCTCAGGAATAGTTTCCAGGATCTGTTCCAGCTGCTCAAAGTCAGAAGAGCCTGTACCTGAGCTGGCAGCCAGATACTGTGAGAAAAAATACAGCTTTTGGTATCAGAAGCATTACACCAGCCTGTGGCATTGTATCAGAGATGATCTGGTAAAGCAGCCAACAAGGAGTAAACATAGGAGTTGGTTCCCAAGAAGCCAAAAAAGGATTACTTTTAGGGAAGGGAGCAAGGTAGGCCCACTGTTACCTCAAGACAGTCAGGATTCTGGCTAGCGAACTCTTGCCATTGGTCAAGGCTGTAGTGTTTATGGACAGCAGTGAAGAGGGAGAACTGGGGAAAAGAAAGAACCAACAAAAAGGAAAAAACAATTACTATCTTCTTCACTTGATCTTAGCCAAAAGGTCAAGAAGCAATTGTCTCCCTTCTTATAACAGACTTGTCTACTATTCTGAGAGAAAATACTAGACTTTGGAAGGAAGGCCATTTTAAAAAAGTTCGTGGTTAAACTAGGATTTAATTCAGTAATTATTCTCCCTACAAATCCCAATAAGACTTTACCATATAAACTAGTATTTGCCCAATATTCTTATCACTTTACTCAGTTATCTATACTGTATTTGATGTGCTAGCACATACACTGCCTTTAACCTAGAAAATGACAAGGTGAATCTGTTGGTATAATGGAACAAGTATCAGACACAGGAAGTATGAAGAAACTAGATGGAAAGCAGATACCCTAACTTGTTTGGCCTCTCCTAAGGTAACCTAGCATGCAAATGAATCCAATTTTGGCATCTTCTGGTATACTTTCTACCAGTAATTCAGTAAGTCAAATGCCAAAAAAAGGGTAACGTCTTAAGGTTAATGGAGCTGATAAAGTGCCATCTCATCCTTTCTCCTTTTCTACTAGAGGACACATTTTCTTTTGGACATAAACATGAAAAATATGTATGACTCATCTATTTTACTCAGCCAAAATAAAGATACAATGACTCATTAGGTTCACATTCTCTAACTCAGCAAATGGCAAAGAATAACCCAATACTTTCAGAAAAGCATTGAAAAGGACCTGAATGTTGGTGTTTGAGCTTTTAAAGAGGAAACGCAAATAGGTAACAGACAGTAACTGAAGAAAAACCCAAGAAAGTTATGTATGAGCAGCTGCAGGAAATGCTATTCTTGCTTAGAGGTTATCAACCTAGCTAAAGCTGGTTCCAGGTGTGTGGTATACATCTGTAGTCTCAGAACTTAGAAAACAGAAGCAGGAGGATTGCTGTGAATACGAGGCCAGCCTGGACTACATAGTGAGACCTCGACTCAAAAACAAAAAACCCCACTAGCTAAAGCTAAAACTAAATTCTTGGGGCTGGCGAGATGGTTCAGTGGTCTAAAGCGCCTGCATAGGAAAGCTCAGGCAACTGCAGGGACTGCGGTTCAATCCCTGGCACCACATGCTGTGCCAGCCCCATCACCAGGGCAGGCTGGGCCAGCCACAAAATAAATAAATAAATAAACAAACACAACAAGCAAACAAACAAACAAACAAATAAATAAATAAATTTAAGAAAAATAAAACTGAATTCTTTCTCAGTAAAACTACCATGATCATGCTTATAAAATAAGTTGTTCTAGGCCAGTGGTGCCAAACCTCTGGCACACATGCCACAGCCAGCTGTTACCACTGAAAGCTCTAAAAGGTTTGCCGCCACAGTTCTAGCCAGTCAACAGGTCTAAGGGGTAGTCTGGCATAATGTGTCATGATGAGCACATCTCATACATGCCAAGCCTAGAAAAAGATGCTTGCATGCGCACATCTCATACATGCCAAGCCTAGAAAAAGATGCTTGCATGCATCCAGCCTTCTTGTAAGATTTGGCTCTATCTCTAAAATCTGGTTTTTTTTAGCAATACTGACAGCCAATCTCAGAGAATTAAAGCAGTCTCCAACGAAGTTCATTTATTATAAAAAGTCTATTAACTCTGCAGTCATATTTACTGTTCCTCAGTCTATTAGTCAGGGCAGGCAGACAACGGATAACATCAGGGTTCCTTAACAGTTAATGAATGACAATATGAATAAAACTGCGTAACTGTCAAACTCAAATCACACTGGACATTCCGCAAAGACACAGCAAATACTACTGGAGACAAGGATATGAAGTGTGTGAGGCTAACACCAATAGCCACCAACAGAACCATCAACTAGGGCTACACAAATTAACCAGCAGCATGCGTAAGGTCTCAGAATGCCCAGGGAACTATCCACCTTCTCAGCTATAAGCACAGAGGCAGGTAATAATACTGACTGATGCAGTGTCTTCCAATTTCAATGCGAACAACCTGTATATAAGAAAAAACATTTGCATTTGGGGCACATCAGAGAAACTCCCAGGAACTCAGGACTTAAGAGGAAGATTTTTTAAAAAGAAGCATATATTAACTCTTTCATGGGGGCCAGTGAGATGGCTCAGCAGTCTAAAGCACCTGCTTAGGCAAGTTTAGGCAACCACAGGCACCGCAGTTCAAACCCTGGCACCACATGCTGTGCCAAGCCCACCCCCAGGGCAGGCTGAGCTGGTCATAATATATATATATATATATATATATATGTAAGAAAGAAAAAAAAAAAAATAGAAGATTAACTCTTTTGAGGACAACAATATGCATTGTATCAAATATTGGGAATGTACTACTAACCTGTTTTGAAACTGTCACAGTGTTATTTCTTATTAAAAGTAATTTTAAAAAATTAACTCTCAGCTAGGTGTGGTTTCACCCACCTTTAATCCCAGAACTTGGTAGGCTTAAGGAGGTTGATTGCTATGAGCTTGAGGCCAGCCTGGACTACACAGCAAGACTCTCTCAAAAAAAGAAAAAATCTCAAAACAATTAATTTTTTTCTCTACAGTATTCTAAATTATAAAAATTTAATATTCAGACTATTTTCTGGACTAAAATAATGAATGCTTAGCGTTGCAAACTGTTGTGATGGAAGGGACATACGAGATGGGAGGGGGTGATCTGTATAATGGAAAAGGGTGATCAGGTTTGTTATGGCTTGTGTTTAGTTGTCCCCCAACAACCTCATGCAATTATGAGGCAGGGACTTCTAGAGTTTGAGACTTGACTCATGATCCACTGGGATTATGTGTTTTAGTACTTCTAGGATTATGGGTGTGACCTAAGGCAGATAGGCTGAGGCAGAGAGCCTGAATGTAATATAAAGAGAGACAGAGAGACAGACTTACGCTGTTGCTCTCTGCTGCCCTGGTTGGCTGGTTGCCTCTGTTGCGATTGTTGCTGTTCCACCGCCATGAACTGGATGCTCTCTGCCCTGTTCCACTCAGCCTCGGGCCAGCCGAATATGGACTGAAACCTCCAGTATCTGTGAGCTAAACAAACCTTTCCTTCCTTCATTTTTAGTGTCGACTATTTGTCCCAGCAACAAGTAAAAAGTAAGACAAGGTGTAAAGAGAAAGTCTGTTCAAACAATGGGGCAAAATTTAATTTTGAATCTCAAAGTTCAGACTTTTGATCTGATCAAATAAAGACGCCTCTGTACTAAAGAAATACTAAATACACCATTCTCATTTCTCATTGCTAGAGAGAGGTGACGGAGCGGGAGTAGGGACACAAACACCGCTGTGGCTAGTTAGGCTAACTGGATGCCGACACCAGCAGTAACAGGTTATGAGGAAGTCTCACCTTGCAGAGAACCTTGGCCATCTCAAAAGTGCCCACGGTATCCATGTTAGCAGCAATGATGGGGATGCCAGTGTACATCTGCTTTGAATTCCGAAATGAGAAGGATCTTGTGAGATCCACCTACAGATATGAACAGGAAACAGGCTTTTCATCCAGAAAGTATCACAGCACAAGAACGAGGCAACTTTCTTGACCCAGCCTGACCCATACGGTGCCTAGGGTCAAAGAAATTAAGCAGATAAGCTGGCTCACCTCGCTTCGAGACTTGAGGGTGCTGCGTTTGGGCCTCAACAGGACATCCTTGAAATCCAACTTCACATCGTTGTCAATATGAGGCATGGCTGGCAACAAAAGGGAGCCACAGCATATGCGCGAGAACAGTGGAAATCAGAAAATAGGTCTTGGACCAATATCCCCTTCAGCTTTAATGCCCTGTTGGACTGCGGGCAGGGGCTTAGTTGTGAAGGCCCAGATTGTGGGTCAAGGTGTCCTCCCTGAAGCCTGTGGCCAAGACTGTCCTGTGGCTATGACTCCCCTTGATGCTTCCATCGCAAATATTAACTGCTAAAACTGCAATGGAGTTGAGAGTGTAGCCCAGTACACTTCCTCCTCCCACCCCCTGCAAAGACCAATTTGGAGTAAGACCTGACTTAGTATAAAGAATGGTAGCTTGCGGCATAGGGGTACTCACTTCCTATTGCTTTAGCCAAGGTGGCAGTTGATCAAAAGGTCCCGTAACTTAGCAACTATCCTCGTGCAAGCCTGCTAAGTCTTGTGAGCCACTCCAACTGGTTCCGCTAAATATCTGCAGGAAGGCTAACCGAGGGATTCGATGGTAGGGGTGGACCTGCTCGGTCTTCTGGGTAACAAAGTTCACACACCGCAGCTGCTATTGCAGCTGGGCGGCTATAAACTACAACTCCCAGGGTGCAACGGTCGGAGCTGCCTCCTGGTGTGATGGGAGAAGCGGTCCCTTCAGTCCCAGCTTCTTGGCATTCCTGGTTCGGCAGAAACTCAGATAAGATAATCGTTGGGGCTTCATCACTGCTATAACTAAGGTGGTTGGTTTCTTTTTGTTTATCATAGCTCTGAAACATAACGAGAGCTCAATCTCGAGTCGTAAACTGCGCTGAAAGAAGGGGGAGGTGGAGCCAACGCGTGACCCGGAAGCAGAAGTGACTTTCGTAGGCGTGCTGGGAAACCGAAGCTTTGCCCGCAGCGGGAAACGCACTAATTTATCCGTTCACCACCTCAACCAGGGAAGAAGATGCTAATTAAAGTGAAGGTGGGAGAATTTTCAAGCTACGCCAAACTCAGTGGTATCTGGCTGGCTTCTGCGCCTGTTGGGAGATGTGGGGACAGCGAACACGCTTCTCCTGAACCTGGAGGGTGCTGACAGCCTCGGGATGCCGCGCGGGGCGCAGTGGGAACTAAGGGGACCCTCGAGAGCTTTGGGAGCTGCGAAGTAGCCCCGCTTGAAGAGCCTGGGGTCTCGGTGGTCTCTGCTTTCTCGCCAGGGCTACTAGGACCCCCAAGGAAGCCGCTTTTGTCTTGGCTCTTGCTAATCCGCGCAGCCATAAAGAAGGCCTAGCAGTAGCTTGGCTTCCCGGTCTCACGGATTGTTGGGAAAAGCTCTGCCCGCCATTCTTCCTTTGCAGGTTACCTGCTTCTCTCAGCCCCTAACATAGGCTGCTTCGAGTGCAGAGCTAAAATATTAGCCAGAGAAACAGGGCTCTCCCAGGGGCCAGGCTAGGACATTGCTGGTCGAGCTGGCAAGGTATGGTATTACAACTAGCCTTCTCGAGCCAAAGTCAGCGCCTGCCTTTCTGAACGAGACATCGAGAACCAGCCTCACTTCCTTGACTGAAGCTAGTTAGCGATGACCTATGTGCTTTTTTGGAACTTGGGGGCGGAGGGGTAGGGGCTGATAACTGATGCATCTGAACACTAGTTTAGCCTTTTTATGACTATTGAATCTGTCACTTCGTCCGCTAATTTCTATATATAATAGCATTTGGGTTTTTTTGGAGAGGGTGGGTTGGGTTTTTTGTTGTTTTTTGAGGCAAGGTCTCACAATGTAGTTCGGGGTGGTCTTGAACTCACTGTTAACCTAGGCTGGTCACGGAACTCTGAGTGATCCTCCTGCTTCAGCCACTGGAGTGCTGGGATTATGAGGGTGAACCACCATGTCTGGTTCTATAAACACAATCCTTAGGTTTCTTTTCTGCCGTACTTCAAACATACCTTTTAGAAAGGTTTGAGGCCCAAAAGCATGTGGAAAATCATTATTTTGTAACTTTTGAGTGGTGATCTATAAAAGAATTTATGGGTTCTTAGTACTATTTTTAAAATATAGAAAATAGAGTATATGACTATGTAAGGGGATTGTTTTGTGAAACTTGTTTTCATTTTATGGTACATGTTACTAGTTCTCATGTATTTCTTAATCTAATTCATTGTCAATTTTTTTTCTGTATTTTTTAGGGAAGGGTGTTCAGGGTCTCACTACTAGATCAGACTGGTAGTGATCTGCCCATTTACAGCTCCCAAGAGCTGGGACTATGCCCAGTTTCAATGGCGCTCTCAGGGCCCCAGGGACTGGCGGCACAGCAGGCCTAGGGATCAAACCCCAGCCCCTGCAGGCACTGTAACCCACTAAACTATTTGGCTAGTCCTCGTTGTGAAAATTTGAGAAACCCTTAACAAATGCTAGTGCATTTTTCTGCCTCTTACTTGAAAGAAGAGTTATTACTATGCTTTTGCTGTTTATTTTCTTCGAGAGAGGGTCTCCCTATGTAGCCCAGGCTGACCTCAGCCTCCCTAGTGCTGGGATTACAGGCATGCACCACCATATCCAGCTTTTGTTGTGTTTTAAAAGTTATTTATTATTACTATTAGAAGTTGAACCCAGGGCCTTGGCACTGAGAGACATAGTCCTGCCAAGTTGCCCATTCAGGGCTTGAACTTGTGATCCTCCTGCCTCACCTTCCTAGCATGTCCTCATGGCTCAGCCTCCCATGTTGCTGGGTTAATAAACTTGTGCTACAACCCCCATCTAAAGATTTTAATTATTTGAACACACGCTAAGAAAGTTTAGCCAGGCCCTTTTCACAGAACACAACGTACTATGTGTGACACATTCTTGATTTTTTCTGTTTTAAGTAGGTTCCTTATTTACTGGTGGATTGAGACCTACAGTTTAAAAGTGTTCCAAATCAGATGTGGTAGTTCATGCCTGTAATCTCAACACTCAGGAGACTGAAGCAGGATTTCTGTGAGTTTGAGGCCAGCCTGGGCTATATAGTGAATTCAACACCAGCCTAGACTAAACAGCAAGATCCTGTCTCTAAAAAGAACATAAATCGTGTTCCAGATGGAATTCTCAAACTTTGAAATATTATAGTATTCTCAAACTTGAAATATTACTTCTGATTTTGTTGGTTAGATGAGACACTGAAAAGCTCCAGGAGCTACTGGTGCTCTTGATCTAAGGAATAGCTGTGTTTTGAATAGTAAGGTTGTAGGGGGTTTTTTTTGTTGTTGTGGGTTTTTCTTTTTTTTTTTTTTTTTTGAGACAGAGTCTCACAGTGCAGTTCAGGCTGGCTCTGAGCTCACCTTTGTAGCCCAGGCTGGTCTCGAACTTACACCAATCCTCCTGCCTCAGCCTCCCCAGTGCTGGAATTACAGGTGTGCGCCGCCATGCCCGGCTAAGGTTCTAGGGTTTGTCTCTTTTCTTTGAATCTAATTTTATTTACTCATGGTTTATAATTGCCAGCCTTGGGGCAGGGGAAATAGCTCAGTAGAGTAAACACTTGCCTGGCAAGCACAAAGGCCTGTTCAATCCCGGTCCCAGGGGATATATATATAATTGCCAGCCTTCTTTCTTTACCTTCTTTATTACACTTTCTGCTGAGAGATGTATGTCCTGTATTTCTTTGCCTTTTTGCTGTATTTTTTTATTTTATTTTTTTGACAGAGTTTCAATAACGTGCAGTTCAGGCTAGCCTTGATTTCACTTTTGTAGCCTAGGCTAGGCTCAAACTTGCAATGATCCTTGTACCTCAAGCTTCCAAATGCTGGGATTAGAACTGTGTGCCACCACTCCTGTCTCTACATTTCTTTACATATTAAATACATATGAAAGCAGTTAGTTAGCTTTTAATTACAATATAATTCAGCTTTTTTTTAAGAGTTCCTTTATGTATTATTTATATATCAATTTTTACCTCTGTAGTGGCTTGCATACTCCTTTCCTTTTTAGTATTACTGGGCATTAAACCCAGAGTGCACTGAGCTATATCCTCAGCCCTTTCTATTTATTTTTTTTATTTTGAGACCAAATCTTGCTGTTGTCTATGTTGGCTCTAAACATGTACTCTTCCTGTCTTGGCCTCCACAATGGGGAATTACAGCTGTGTACTGCCACATCTGGATATAGCTACTTCTTGCATATATCTTCGTAAATCCTTTACAGTTAACTGCTTCCTGATGTAAGTTTTGTCATCTCTGTGGTCCTGCCATAAGTGATCTTCCCAATGCCCACCTCACGTTAACCCCATCAGTCCTCCTGGTATGTGAATTATAATTCTTTAGCAGCATTTCTCTTTTATAGGACCTCATTTTTTTTTTAATTCTTTTTTTTTTTTTTTTTTTTTTTTTTTTTTTTTTTTTTTTTTTTTTTTTTTTTTTTTTTTTTTTAATTTTATTTATTTATTTATTTATTTATTTATTTGCTTGTTGTGTTTGTTTGTTTCTTTATTTATTCATTTTGTGGCTGGCTCAGCCTGCCCTGGTGGTGGGGCTGGCGCAGCATGTGGTGCCGGGGATCGAACTGCAGTCCCCGCAGTTGCCTGAGCCCTCCTAAGCAGGCGCTTTAGACCACTGAAC
>PVKN010027609.1:0-13481 GCA_004027915.1 Capromys pilorides | reverse complement strand
ATAGAACAACTTCAAGTGGAACAAAATACACATAATGGGAAGTGGAAGTCCCAGAAGAGAGATGGGGAATTGTAATTTGTGACCTCAAAACGAAGTAGACAGGAGATGCAAAAGAGTAGAATCTTTATGTGATTAGAGTTAATGTCTTATCCGTTTAAAATAGGTTTCTAAAACTCAAAAGATATTTTGTACAAGCCTGTGTTAACAGAAAGAAAATTTTTTAAAAGGTTGGAAAGGGTATGGGGGGGAAAGTGAGAAGCAATCAAAGTATGTCACTGCCAAAAAGAGAGTGAAAAGAAAGTGGAGGAGGCTCACTTTAGATATAAAGATACACATAATCTGAAAATAATAATAATAATAATAATAATAATAATAGTAACAATAATAATAATAATAAATTAGTAAATACCACAGCCATCCAACAATGAGGTCCCATGCTCCAATGATGAGAAAAGTCAAACTAGCTTCTCCAGGAAATTGAGCAGTACACCATCTTCCTTTCCAGAGGCAGGAAGCAATGCTCAAAACAAAGGTCAGAGCTCTCCAAAACTGAACTGTAACCATTCTCAGTGACACTAAGGTCAGGAGCTCCTTCAACAACAAGAACAGCTGAATTCAGCAGGGAAGCCAGCATAACAAACTCCTCCAAGAGAATCAGCAGCTCCCTGAAGCTTCCTACAACCTCCCAACAGCTTCCCGGTAGCTTCCTTTCTTCTCCAGTTCTGCCTCTTAGTCTGCTGGCTACAACTCTCAGGTTGGCCTCCCACACCCAATACCATGCTGACTGAGTTCACCTGGGTGTTTTAAATTGACCGCCAGTTGTCAGTCCACAACCAATAAGCTACATGAAGATAAAAGGGAATTCACCAAGAAGATATAACAGGCATTTAGCAACAGGGCACCTGAATATAAGAGGTAAACACCAATCTTTCTAAGACATCCAACAAACAGGAATACTCAAATTTAATTTATGAGGCCAGCACTACCCTGATACCAAAATTGTTAGAGAAAAATAGAATATATAAATATCTTTGATGAATCTTTTTTTTTCTTTTTAATAAGAAATAACAATATGATAGTTTCAAAACACGTTAGTAGTGCATTCATAATAAATGACACATTGAATATTGTCCTCATAGTAGTTATACAGAGCACAGGGTGTAGACATGATAAATTTTCTAATCCATATTAGTAGGGGAGGAAAAAAAGAAAAAAAATTTCTTCTCTTTGTACAAAGAGGGAGTAGTTGTATACTTAGTCCAACATTCCATAATTGCAGTGGGTTACAGGTGAAACTCGCCATGTTGGAGGCTGTTGGTATAAGCCTCTTACAGCTCATCGTACTAATCTAGCTGTGCATTCTATGCTTCGTAATTAAGCTTTTCTGCTGTGTGGTCAAGGGCAAGTTTAAGGCCAGGCCTGTATAACAATATTTATCTTTTGTATCTTCCAGGGTCAAATCCCCTCAGGATTAACTTTGGAACAGTGTACAGTGCTTTGTAGAACTGTTGCCAGTGTCAGCCATCGGGACGAGTCATGGCCACTGCTTGACCAGTTTGCTCTCTGTGAAAGGCTGAGAGAACGTCCTGTCTCTAGGTGACTCTCCTTAGGCACACTATACTTCATTCATCCCTTTTCTCTGAGGTCCCTTAATCTCCTTGAACAGAAAATTTGAGAAACCACTGAGTTATAGGATGTTACAGCACAGGTTCTCTATGTCCTGAGTCCTCACTGACCTTGAAGGGCTAGGGCCAGAATGTTGGCTATCCTCGTAGCCCTTCTTTTTCTCCAATTTTTGGTCTGTTAACTTACATTCTCAAACCTCCAGCAGAGAAACTTTGTGATACTATTACTATATAACATAGGTAATTGAGCTTAACATCACTGTCTTTCTGAGTGTCAAACATCTTAGACTTATCTTGCAATTCGTATTTTCTGTCAATCATTGATATTCTAATAAATCTCTTTAGAATTTGATAAAAGCATTTACACATTTTTATACAGATTTAGAAATTTAGAAATCCAAGAGTGTACAAAATTGTAGCCTGTCAAGCATGTGGCATTTTGCTTAGTCTCTTATTCTCACTTAATACTCATTTTTGTTAATCAACCATTTACTTGAGACTATACCAGTAACTGAGTTTACATTAGAAGCAATACACATCTAAAAGACCAGAACAACACTCATTCCAAGCATATTTCCAGTGTTGCACGCTGATATCATCAATGTGAAAAACCTTTTGAAGGTTCCTAGGACCAATATTGAATTCATCCTGTGTACACAGTGTATGGTTTTGCTCCTGTTATGTTTCCTCTCTTTTCTACTTCCAGTCACTTTGTTGTTTAATCCCTATGTCTTTGATTTCCATTCAGCTGTGTTATGCATTTCCATTTTTATTTCTTCTTTGAATTTCTTACATTAGGGAGACTATATGATATTTACACATGTAGGTCTGGTTTATTTCACTTATGAGTATATGTTCAATATACATTCATTTATATATGAAGTCTCCCAGTTTATCATTCTTTATAGCTGAGTAATACTCCATTGTATAAAAGTACCACATCTTTTTGAACCATTCTTCAGATGATGGGCATTTTGGTTGTTCCCAAGATTTGGCTATTACAAATTGGGCTGCTGTAAACATAGATGCACAGATAGCGCTATGGTATGATGTTTTGAGTTCTTCTGGGAAAATTCCCAGTAGGGGGATAGCTGGATTGAATGGGATTTCCAGTTCTAGTTTTTTAAGGAGCCTCCACACCACTTTCCATAATGGTTGCACCAATCTGCATTTCCACCAGCAGTGGAGAAGGGTTCCCTTTCCCCACAGCCTCTCCAACATTTGTTGTTGGTTGATTTTTTTATGATAGCCATTCTTTCTGCGGTGAGATGGTATCTAAGTGTTGTTTTAATTTGCATTTTGTGAATGGCTAGTGATGTGGAGCATTTCTTCGTGTATTTGTAGGCTTGCTGAATTTCTTTCTCTGAGAAGTTTGTGTTCATCTCAGATGCCCATTTCTGGATTGGGTCTTTGAATTTTGGGACCCTAATTGTTTTTAGTTCTTTATAAATTCTAGATAGAATATCTTTGTCTGAATACTTATTAGTTCAAATCTTTTTGAAATTAGTGGGTTGTCTTTTCACTCTGTTGATAATTTCTTTTGATGTGCAAAAACTTCTTAGCCAAAGAAAACCCCATTTATTGATGCTTTCAAGGGTTAGACGTGCATTTTGATTTTTGTCCATTAACTTTTTGCCTACCCCAATGTCTTCAAGGTTTTCTCCCACTTTCTCTTCCAGGAGATTTAATGTTTCTCTTTTAATATTTAGATCTTTAATCCATTTAGACTTTAGTTTAGTGCATGGTGATAGACTTGGGTCAAGTTTTAGTTTTCGACATGTAGAGAGCCAGTTTTTCCAGCACCATTTGTTAAAGAGGCTATCTTTCTTCCAGTAAGCATGTTTGGCCCCTTTGTCGAATGTAAGTTGGCTGAGTGTGTTTGTATTTGCTTCTGCATCTTCTAATCTATTCCATTGATCCTCAGGCCTATTTTTTTTGCCAAGACCATGCTGATTTTATTACTGTAGCTTTATAGTATAACTTTAGGTCAGGAATTGTAATGCCTCCTGCCTTGCCTTTTTTGCCCAGAATTGTCTTTGCAATTCTGGGTCTTTTTTATTTCCAAATAAATTTTAGAAATGATTTCTCCAGATCTGTGAGGTATGTTGATGGTATTTTGATAGGAATTGTATTAAATCTGTATAACAGTTTAAGGAGTATGGCCATCTTCACAATGTTGGTGCTTTCTATCCAGGAGCAGGGAATATCTTTCTATTTTCTGAAATCGTCTAGGGTCTCTTTTTTCAGAGTACTGTAGTTTTCATTGAAAAGGTCTTTTACTTCCTTAGTTAGGTTAATTCCTAGGTATTTCATTTTCCTTGGTGCTATTGTAAAAGATACTGTTTCTCTAATTTCTCTCTCAGTGTGTTTGTCATCTGTGTAGAAGAATGCTATTGACTTTTGTGTGTTGACTTTGCAGCCTGCTATGCTACATTTGCATCTTAATTCTAGCAGCTTCTTGGTGGAGTGTTTTGGGTTTTCCAAGTAGATTATCATGTCATCTGCAAATAGTGATAGTTTTACTTCTTTTTTACCTATTCTTATTCCTTTTATTTCTCTCTCTTGTCTGATGACTGTAGCTAATGATTCCAAAAGTATGTTGAATAGGAGTGGTGATAGAGGACATCCTTGTCTTGTACCAGATTTGAGAGTAAAAGACTTCAGTTTTTCCCCATTTAGAATTATGTTAATTGTTGTATTATTGTAGATGGCTTTTATCAGATTGAGGTAGAGGCCCTCTATTCTGACTTTCGGTAGGACTTTGAACATGAATGAGTGTTGAACTTTGTCAAAGGCCTTTTCTGCATCAATTGAGACAATCGTGATTTTTGGTTTTGGCTCTATTGATATAGTGTATTGATTTAGAGATTTGCGTATATTGAGCCATCTTTACATCCCTGGGATGAATCCTACCTGATCATGGTGTATAATCTTGATGATTTGTTGTATTCTGTTGGTGAAGATTTTACTAAGGATTTTTGCATCTATGTTCATGAGAGAAATTGGCCTATAGTTCTCTTTTTTAGTTGCATCTCTCTCTGGTTTTGGTATCAGTGTAATACTTCCCTCTAGGAATGATTTTGAAAGGATTGCTTCCTTTTCAATTTCACTGAAGACTTTGAGGAGTATTGGGATCATGTTGTCTATATATTTCTTGTAGAATTCAGTGGTGAATCCATCAGGTCCCGGACTTTTCTTTGTTGGCAGGCTTTTTATTACATTTCATATTTCATTGAGTGTTATTGGGTTATTGAGAGTACTTATATCTTCTTGATTCAGAAGCTGTCCATTTCTTCTGCATCTTCAGTTCTGTGAGAGTAAAGATTCTCAAAGTGGCCATATATGATCCTCTGAGTCTCTGCAGGGTCTGTAGTAATTTCACCCTTTTCATTCCTTATTGCTTGAATTTGAGTCCTTTCTTTCCTCTTTTTGATGAGGTTAGCTAGGGGCTTATCAGTTTTGTTTAATCTTTCAAAGAACCAGCTTTTTGATTCATTAATTCTTTGTATTGTTTTGTTTCCATTGAATTAATCTCTGCTCTTATCTTTATAATTTCCTCCCGTCTTTGAGCTTTAGAGTTCGTTTGCTCTTCTGTTTCTAGTTGGGTTAAGTGCTGCATGAGAGTATTTATTTGTTCCCATTCTGTTTTGTTAATGTGTGAGTTCAAAGCTATAAATTTCCCTCTAAGAACTGCTTTCATTGCATCCCATAAATTTCAGTAGGTTTTGCTTGAATTTTCATTAAATTCTAGACATTGTTTAATTTCTTGTTTAATTTCATCTGTAACCCACTGGTTACTGAGAAGGGTGTTGTTTAATTTCTGGAGTTCTTATGGTTTCTTTGGCCATTTATTTCCAATTTCATTGCACTGTGATCAGATAATATGTATGGGATAATTTTGTTTTCTCGCATATACTTAAGCATGACCTGTGCACTAATATGTAGTCTATTTTAAAAAATGTCCCATGTGCAACTGAAAAGTGTGTGTATTCTGAAGTAGTTGGTTTGAACACTGTGTATGTCCACTAAGTCCAGTAGTTCCAAATTCTGTTTCAGTTCTGCTACTTCTTTGCTAATTTTTTGTCTGCTTGACCTATCCTTTTCAGACAGGGAGGTGTTAAGGTCTCCTGTTAAGATTATAGTATTGGATATTAGATTTTTCATGTCCATTAAGGTTTGTCTTATATAAGTTGCTGCTCCCGTGTTGGGTGCATACATGTTTATGAGTGTTACCTCTTCATCCTGAATTTTTCCCTTGACCAGTATGTAGTGTCCTTCTTTGTTATGTTTGATCAATCTTGGTTTAAAGTTTAGACTGTCTACAAACAGGATTGCTACCCCTGCTTTTTTTTGAGGTGCTGGAGCATGTAGTATTGTTTTCCATCCTTTCACTTTTAGCCTATGAGTTTCTTTATGAGTTAAGTGTGTTTCTTGTATACAGCATATTGTTAGGTTTTGTTTCCTTATCCACTCTTCCAGTCTACTTCTTTTAATTGGAAAATTGAGTCCGTTGACATTGATGCTTATAATTGAAATGTATTGTGTTATGGTTGACATGACTTTTATTTACTACTGTTTACCACTTTTTCTCCTATGTTTAATTGGTTGCCCTATTTGTTGGGATCTTTCTGTTCTCATTTGTTGAGTTCAGATCATTTTGGTTCCTCTAAAATATTTGTTAGTATACTGTGTAGTGTTGGCTTTGATGTTATGAAATTCTTTAGTTGTTCCTTGTCATGGAAGTATTTCACTTCTCCCTCGTACTTGAAAGAGAGTTTTGGTGGGTATAGCAGTCTGGACTGAAATTTGTTTTAAGGGAGGACTTGAAGCACTCTGCTCCATGCTCTTCTTGACTTCATGGTTTGTGAAGAGAAATCTGCCATTATTCTGATGGGTTTTCCTTTAAATGTGATCTGTTTCTTTTCTTTAGCAGCTTTTAGTGTGTTATTCTTCTGCTGGATTTCTGGAATCTTGATTATTATATGTCTTGATGTGTTTTTAGTTGGGTTGATGTTATTTGGCATTTTGTATGCTTCAGTTACCTGAATATCCAATTGTTTTCTCATATTTGGGAAGTTCTCTGCTGTTCCTTCTGTCCATATTCTTTTTATATCATTTGTATTTACTCCTTCTTTCTCATTGATTCCCATTAATCTCACGTTGTTCATTCTTGCATCATCTTGCAGATGTTGAATTATTTTTTCCTGGTTGTTTTTAAGAGATCCTTTCTTACCTTTTCACTAGCTGCTACTGTGTTCAAGAATTGAAACTCTATATTCACTTTTGTTCATACGTTTTGCCAGCTTGTGATAGAAATTTTATTTTCTTGTATATCTCTTTGAAACTGTTTCATGTGTTCTATTTCTTTCTTATACTGATTAGTCAGGGAATCCATCATTTTTCTATTCTCTAATTTTTTATCAATGTCTTCTTTAATATCACTTGTCTTTCATCATAGTTATCTTTTCTTTCTCTAGTTCAGAGATTATTTCTGCTCTGCCCTCCTCTTTACCTTTCTGCATTTGTTCTCCTACTTTAGATGCTATTAATTTTGACATGTCTTTTTTTTCTTCAGGGGTTATTTCTGTTCTGGTTTGCTCTATACGTTTCTGCAATTGTTTTTCCACTTCAGAGTCTATTAATTCATGCATTTTCTTTTTATTTCAGATGTTATCTCTGATCTGAGTTGCTCTATATGTTTCTTTAGTTGTCTGTCTACTTCAGATTCAGAGTTTTTGGTTGCATGATTCCCATTTTCTTCCATGGTAGTGTCTCTTGTATTTGATTTGGGTGGGCTTGGGCCCTGTGACTGCATCTTCCTCCTTGTCATTATCGTTTTGTACGGCAGTGATCTCTGTACTTTGATGAAGTTATGCTGTTAGCACCTAGGAGAATTTGTTCTGAATCCACCAAGCTTGTTCCCCTCCAGTTGTGCCTGAGTGCGAGTTGCAGCTTGGGCTGCTGGCTGCTGTGAGGCCCTGTGGGTCAGGACTCTGGATGGAGTTGGAGCTCTGGAGTTGAGGAGTCTGAGGATGGATGTGGGCTGAGGGTCCTTACCCAGCAGGCGCACTCAGGCCAGATGGGATGGTGGATGTATTTGGGACTGGACCTCAGACGCAAAGAACCAGGAGATGGAGGCAGGCCGAGGGTTCTTACCCAGCCTCTTTGATGAATCATGATGCAAAAATCTTTGAGAAAATACTTAAAATAATTGAAGACCACAGTAAAAAGATTTTACATGATCTAATGATGTTTGTTCCTGGAATGCAAAGTTGGTGGAACATGAAAAGACCCAGTTGTTGTAATGTATAGTATCAATAGAATTATGAACAAAAGGTATATGAGACTTTCAATTAATGCAGTAGAATTTAATAAACTTTAATGCCCAAAACACTTGACAAGTTAGGATGAAGGCAGTTAGCTAGACAAATAAAAAGACAACACATCAATAAAAAACCCACAATTACCATCATGTTGGATGGTGACAAACTGAAATTTTTCTCTTTAAGGTCAGGAGCAAGGCAAAGATAGCTTTATCCTTTAATATTTATATTTAAAATAATGCTAGAAGTCCTTGTCAGAGCAGTTAAACAAGAAAAAGAGATGAGCTATTTTGTTTGATGAAGTTCTATATTGTTTTTAATGTTTTGCTTCATTTTTCCATTTTGTGTTCTATTTTAATAATAAAAAAGAAAGAACAATACATTCAGATTGAAAGGAAGTGCCGGGCATGGTGGTGCACATCTCTAATCTGAGCACTTGAGAGGCTGAGGCAGAAGGATTGGTGCAAGTTTGAGACCAGCCAGGGCTACAGAAATGAGCTCATGGCCAGCTCATGGCCAGCTCGAACTGCATAGTGAGACCCTGTCTCAAAAAGACAAAAAAAAAAGGGAAGAACTCACATTTTCTCCATTCACAGCTATGATTCTATCTGTAGAGCAACCCAAATTGTCACTTACATATACAGATTCTTTGAATTTGTGCTTCTATGCACTAAGAGTGAACAATCCTGAAAGAAAAATTTAAAATACAATTCCATTTAGAATAGGATTAAAATGAATAAAACATTTAGGAATGAACTTATCCAGGGAAGCAAAGGTCTTCCATGCTAAAAGCAGCAAAACATTATTGAAAGAGATTAAAGAAGACACAAATATGTAGACATCCTATATTCATGATTGGAGATTTAGTATTTGTAGATGTGCATAATACCTAACACCATCTGTAGATTCAGTGTAATTTCTATCAAAATACCCATGACCTTTTTCTTTGTACAGAAGAAAAAAATTAAATTCATGTAGAATCTCAAAGTACTCCAGATAGACAAAACAGTCTTGAGGAAGAAAAATAATGATGGTGATCTCATACTGCCTTTGTATATATTACTATATACAAAATTATAGTAATGAAAACAGTGTGGACTGGCATAAAGTCAGACACATCACAGAATAGAGAACCAGTAGTAAATCTTTACAGATATGACAAAATGATCTACAACAAGGGTACAATAGCTGCAAGTTGAGGAAAGGATGGTCTCTTCAATAAATAGTACTAGGAAAATTCTATTTTCACATGTAAAAGAATGAAGCTAGACCCTTAGCTTGTACAATATCCAAAAATTAAAGACTGTAAGGCCTAGACTAAGAAAATGGAGAAAGTTTTTTAACTGGATTTGTCAGTGACTTCCTATATATCATATGAGAAGTATGGGCAAGAAAATGAAAAATAGATAAGTGGGACTACATAAAATTTGAAAGTATAGAGCAAAAGATAGTTTCCAATTTGAATGAAAGCCTATGGGATGGAAAAAATATTCGGAAATCACTCTGAGTAAAAAGTACAGAAAACCCTTACAACTCAACAATGATAATAAAAATTAAAACCTCATTAAAAATAGACAGTGAACTTGAAAAGATTTTTTTCGAAGAATATGTACTAACAAACATCTACAAAGATACTGAGCATCACTAATTGTCAGAGAAATGCAAATCAGAACCACAAAATGATATCACTTCATACTCATTAAGTGGCCTCAACTAAGGCAGAAAGGGAAGGAAGGGGAAAAAAGAAAAACTAGTATTGGTAAACATGGAGAAGTTAGAATTATTGTTCATCGTTCACAGAAAACAGTATAGAGGTTCCTTTAAAAATTAAAAATAAAATTACCTTATGATCTGGCAATAAGCACTTGCCTGTCAAGCATAAGGTCCTGAGTTCAATACGTGGTACCACAAAAAAAAAAAATTGTTCCTAGCCAGGCATGGTGGTGCACACCTGTAATCCCAGCACTTGGGAGGCTGAGGCAGGAGGATCAGTGTGAGTTCCAGGCTGGGCTACAAAAGTGGGCTCAAGGCCAGCCTGAACTGCATAGCAAGACCCTGTCTCAAAAAGACACACACACACACACACATACACAAAAAGGACAGAATTAGAGAGCATGCCACATAGCTCAGCAGTTTAAAGCACTTGCTTAGGCCAACTGTGTGCTGTGCTAGCCTTGCCCCTGGGGCACACTGAGACCGTGATTGAGATGGGGCGTGGTGGTGCATGCCTGTAATCCCAGTGCTTGGGAGGCTGAAAACAGGAGGATCACTAGGCGTCAGATCTGTGTAGTGAGACTCGAGACCCTCTACTAAATACATAAAAAAAGAAAAGAATTGGAAATAAGATCTCTGAAAGATAATTGCACATTTATTATTATTTGCATGATCCAGCAGGTGGAAGCAACTTTGTGCCCTTCAATGGATGAATTTAAAAAGGAAACATGCTATATAGACAGAATTGAACATTATCTATGCCTGACAAAGATGATCTCGTCATGTGCCATGTCATCCAAAGACATGCTGCATGTTTCCATTGTATAAATTATCAAAATAAGCAATCCCTTAGGAAATAGAGTATTGCTTGCCACCATCTGAGAGAAAGAGAAGGGGAGTTCTTTGAAGAGTATTACCAAGGATTGATATCTCATGCCAAGACTTTTGCACTGCAAAAGAAAAATCTAACAGAGTGAAGATATAGCCTAGAGAACGAGAAAAATAAATTTTTGTTAACTATTCATCTGACAAAGGACAAGTATCTGGAATATACAAGGAACTATAAATACCCACTTACTTACTTATTTTTTCTGTAATTAAGCTAAGATCTGCAGGGTCTCACTGCATAGATCAGACTTGTAGTGATTCTCCTGTGTTCAGCCTCCCAAGCTGTATGTGCCACCACATTCAGTCTCTATCACAGTCTCCACATACCCCATTTCCTCAGTGGCACAGGTCTCTTCAATAACATTTACTTTCCACAATGTTCTGCTGCTTTTTGCTTTTTGTTTTTTTTCATTATGTATTTACTATAGGGTCTCACTACACAGATTGGACTTGTAGTGATTATGCTGTTCTTCAGCCTTCCAAGTGCTGGGATTATAGGTGTGCACCACCACACCCAGTCTCAATTGCTGTCTCAGTGCATCCCAGGGACAGGGCTGGGGATTGAACCCCTGGCCCCTGAGTCTACCTAAACAGGTGCTTTAATCCACTGAGCTATCTGGCTGGCCCTCTGCTATCTTTTTCTAATTAATCACAGGTGATTTTATTTATTTTTTATTTATTTTTTTATGAGCAGAATAGATTTATTGGGGGGAAAGAAAGCTCCTGTTCAAGAGAGGGACAGAAGGGGGGTCCTGAGTGGGTGTTCTCCGTCACAGGTGATTTTAGATCTAAAAGTAATTACCATGATTTTGAGAAGTCTTTCAGGGGAGATGTATAGGTCCTGGAAATTGAATCCGGAGGCTCACAGGTAGACCACTGAGCTATGTAAACAAGCTCAGTTCACATGGTTTTGAGTCCATTTTAAAAGATATTAAAGACATACTTAGTTTGAATTGTGAATGCCTGAAAGTTTGGGAATATGTAAGCTTCCTGCATGGGACTGGGGGAGAGAGTTGTGTATGTGTGTTTGTGGTGATAGTGGAAATCTTTTCATTTGTATATTTTATACAAACCTAAAAGAATATCATGTATAGAGTCAGAGCCGTATGGATGTCTGCAAAATTTAAAAACTCATTCAGAGTTAAAAATGAAAAAAGCACACAGTGAGTGATCTTGCCCTCCAGCTGTGATTCATCAGTCCTGCTCCCTGAAAGACCTATAAAGTGCTACTTTTCTCCTGAGTATCTGAAAAAGAAACGAGAGAGTTGGAGACCACCTGGTGATTGGTGGAAGGAAAGATGACTGGTGTGAGGGCATTGATCAAGATGCTCTAAAGCTTGTGGGCTGAGATTTTAATCTCCCAGCGAGGCTGAAAAAGATCCAAGACGAATAACTTCCCTGAACAATGTTGAAGTCTCTCTAAACTCAGTGTTTGTGTATGGTAAAATGCAAACAGGCCAGTGATAACCCCCTGAAGGACCTTGAGATGCTGTTGGCCTCTGGGGCTCCTCTTCTGGCCTGAAGTCCACCAGGCCTGGAGAGCCCACTTCATGGGGAATTAGGTCTTGACTGTGTTAGAGCAGCACTCCCAAGTGATTTCTGCACAGGGGTTCAGCTGTAGGAGGCTCAAACATAACCATGTGCTACTGAAAAACTTCCTTCCTATGAAGGTACAATGTAACTTCAAACTTCAGCACTGTACAATAAACTGTCAACACTCAGCAGGTCAAGAACTTCACTCCTTCAGAGCAGTTCGTAGCACAGAATTAGATTAAATTTAAGTATTCTGCTATTGAATTGTTGACTTTACTTGGTGACAGTAAATTTCTGCTTCAGACACCATGATAGACCATTTATTAGGTCCCTAAAATAATGTAAAAGAAAACTAGATCAATTCCCAGAGTTTTTGGTCTTTTTGTTGTTGTTCATTGGTCAATTTCGGTATTTTTATGAGGTTTTTTGAATTTTTTGAAATTAACTTCAAACATTGATGTAGCAAAAATGTTAAAAGAAGAACAACAAAATGAAAACCCTCAAAGACACAGAGGCATAGCATTATTCACGAGTTTTAAATTTTGAGTCTTTGGCTTCTTGAACTTTTGAATTCATAATAGTAAAAAGAAAATAATGATAAATTTTAACTTCTAAATGGATAGGAATATCTTATTGTGTTTTTCTATTGCTGTTGTTATTTCTTTTTTCCTTATGGTAGTGGGTATTCAGCCCACAGCCTTCATACTGAGCTACATCCCCAGCCCTTTTTTACATTTTTGTTTGGGGCCAAGGTCTCATAGTAAGTTGCCCATGATGAGCTTGAACTCCTGACCCTTGTGCTTTACTCTCCAGAGTGGGAGAATATCTTAGATTTAAGCATAGACCAGAAAGTAGTTTGCCCACCCTGTTGTATTCTGATTAAACTTTTAAAATATGTAACCTTAAAAATATACAACAAAAAAGGGTATTAAATGAGAGTAAGAAACTAGGAAAATGCCATAGGATTGACTGCCTACAATTTTGTATATGCTTAGATTTCTAAATGTGTAAAAATGTATAACTACTTTTATCACATTCTATAGAGATTTATTAGAATTGTTTTGTAGAGATTTATTGTTTTCTATCAATGATTGATAGAAAAATACAAATTCCAAGTCTAAGATGTTTGATACTCAGAAAGACAGTGACGTCATGCTCGAGTACCTATGTTATAGAGTATAGTATCACTAAGCTTTTCTTCTGGAGGGTAAGAATATAAGTTTACAGACCAAAAATTAGAGAAAAAGAAGGGCTACAAGAATAGCCAATATTTTGGCCCTAGCCCTTCAAAGTCAGTGAGGACTCAGGACATAAGAGAACCTGTGCTATAACATCCTATAACTCAATGGTTTCCCAAATTTTCTGTTCAAGGAGATTATGGGGCTACAGAGGAAAGGGA
>PVKN010027608.1:0-13484 GCA_004027915.1 Capromys pilorides | reverse complement strand
ATTTACATTGATGGTTATAATTGAAATTTATTGACTTATGATTGACATGTCTTTTACTTACTACTGTTTAACACTTTTTCTCCTGTGTTTAATTGGTTGCCCTATTTGGTGGGTTCTTTCTGTTCTCATTTGTGGAGTTCGGGTCATTTTGGTCTCTCTCTAAAACATCTTTTATTAGACTGTGTAGGGTTGGCTTTGACATCATAAAATTCTTTATTTGCTCCTTGTTGTTTAAGTATTTCACTTCTCCCTCATACTTGAGAGAGAGTTTTACAGGATATAGCAGTCTGGGCTGGAATTTGTTTTCATGGAGGACTTGAAGCACTCTGCTCCATGCTCTTCTTGACTTCGTGGTTTGTGAAGAGAAATCTGCCGTTATTCTGATGGGTTTTCCTTTAAATGTGATCTGTTTCTTTTCTCTAGCAACTTTCAGTATATTATTCTTCTGCTGTATTTCTGGGATCTTGATTATTATATGTCTGGGTGTGTTTTTAGCTGGGTTGATGTTATTTGGAGTTCTGTATGCTTCAGTTTCCTGAATGTCAGATTGTTTTCTCATATATGGTAAGTTTTCTGCTATTACTTTTGCCCATATTCTTTTTATATCCTTTGTATTGACTCCTCCTTTCTCATTGATTCCTATTAATGTTATGTTGTTCATTTTTGCATCATATTGCAGATGTTGAATTATTTTTTCCTGCATCCTGGTTGTTTTTAAGAGATCCTTTCATACCTTTTCACTAGCTGCAACTGTGTCTTCAAGATCTGAAACTCTATCCTCACTTTCATTCATACAGTTTTGCCAGCTTTTGATTGAGATTTTATTTTCTTGTATATCTCGTTGAAACTGTTTCATGCGATCTATTTCTTTCCTGTATTGCTCAATCAGGGAATCCATATTTGTGTTCTCTAATTTTTTATCATGTCTTTAATAGCATTTAAGTTTTTCATTATAGTTATCCTTTCTTTCTCTATTTCATGGATTATTTCTGCTCTGTTCTCCTCTCTACCTTTCTGCAGTTGTTACCCTACTTTAGATGCTATTAAATTAAAGATGTCTTTTTTTACTTCAGAGGTTATTTCTCAGAGGTTATTTCTGGTCTGACTTCCTGTATACATTTCTGCAGTTCTTTTTCTACTTCAGATTTATGCATTTCCTTTTTTACTTCAGATGTTATCTTTGATCTGAGTTCCTTTGTACATTTCTGCATTTGTCTACCTCGGATGCTACCAATTCAGAGATCTCGGATGCCTGATTCCCATTTCCTGTGATGGTACTGTCTCTTGTATTTGTTCTGGGTGGACTTGGAACTGAGATTGCATCTTGCTCCTTCTCTTTGTCATTTCGTATGAACTCTGCACTTTAGTGAAGTTATGCTGTTAGCGCCTATCGAAATTTGGGTCTGGATCCACCAGTCTTGATCCTTTTCAGATGTGCCTGTCTAGTCTGGCTTCTGTGCTCAGCTTCTTCTAGCTGCAACTGAACACAGGCCAGGATGGTCAATGTGGGCGGGCAGGGACGGGGTTCTGGTGGCTGGTGGTGCTGGGGCGCAAGCCGGAGGAAAGGTCCTGCCTGGGTGCAGGCCTGGGCGCAGGCCTGGGTCAGTCAGCGTGGGCGGTTGAGGGCCGGGCTTTGGAGGCTGGTGGTGCGAGAGCGCACGCTGGCAGGCAGTTCCTACCTGGGAACAGGCCCGGGTCAATCAGCGTGTGCAGGCAGAGGCCGGGTTCCAGTGGCTGGTGTGAGGGAGCGGTGGACAGGTGCTGGGCGCAGACCGGGTCAGTCAGCGTGGGTGGACAGGGGCCGGGTTCCGATGGCTGGTGGCACGGGAGCACATACCAGTGGGCAGTTCCTACCTGGGCACAGGCCCATGTCGGTCCTATGTTGTATTTCTTTTTCCTTTTTTTTTTTTTTCATTGTTGTATTTCAGAGTTAGCAATTGCTAGTAGCAAAAACAAAGAACAGCAACAAAACTTCACAGAAGAATCACAAGTTTAAGCCCACTCTGGGCAATTTAGGAAGATCCTGTTTCAGAAATTTAAAGATAGCTTATGAATTTAGCTCAGTTTGAAGGTCCTAGGTTTAATCCTCTGTCATGCAAAAGCAAAAATAGAAAGGCTGAGCATGGTGGTATGCCCCAATAATCCCAGCTGCTTGGGAACCTAAAGCAAAACTATAAAAAGTTAGAGGCTAATGGAGCAATTTAGCAAGGCCCTGTCTCAAAATTGACTGGAAATATAGCTCAGTGATAGAGCACCCTGAATTTGATCCACATTACACAAAGCTAACCAAATACAAGGAAACACCCTTGGGCAGTTGAAGTAGATTTGAGTCTTGGTCTCTGTCCTCCAGGGTTAAAGTTATGAAAATTGGTTGAGTAGGATGTAAACTTTAGAATAGAAGGGATCTAGCCACAATATCTATAAAAAAAAAACAGCCCAGGAATCACAGGTCAGAAGACAGCAGAGAAACCCTGAAGCCCACTGAGGTCTCCCATAGGAGGGAGGGTACTTGTCTTTACTTTGTTGTTTTTGCATTGGCACAGATCAAAGCTAGGGCCTCACACATACTAGACAAATACTCTACCACTGAGCCGCACCATAAGTCCAGGAATCCTGTCTTACAGAGAATGTTTCTAGAAAAAAAAGATATTGTTTTACCTCAGAAGTTTAACATATTTTAGTTCCTTCCCCTGTTGAGTATAGTCATAGACTTCAAGGGTCTTTCTTTTCTTCTTTCTTTCTTTCTTTCTTTCTTTCTTTCTTTCTATGTTTTTTGAGACAGAATTAGGCTGGTCTTGAACTTGCTTTATAGCTCAGGCCGGCCTGGAACTCACAGTGATCCTCCTGCCTCAGCCTCCTGAGTGCTGGGATTACAGGTGTGTGAAACTTCAAGGTCTTACAGTACTGTTTTTCAGTGCTGCTTTGAGTTTGGTTCTGCATTAAGACAGGAAAGCAACAATACGAAGAATGCTAGATTTGAGTCTGTCTCCTTGTCAGTGGAAAAGCAGCATAGAAACATTATCTTAAAGATCCAGAGGCAGGATGAGGTATTGGGTGTGTGTGTGTGTGTGTGTGTGTGTGCGTGCTTGTGTGCATGTGTGTGCGTGTGTGCGTGTGTGTGTGTGTGTGTGTGTGTGTATGTGTGTGTGTTTAAAATGCAGAACAGAAAAAACACAAATAAAACTTTCAGGCTTAAATGGATATTTCACAGAAAACCAGGAATCAAGATTATTTAGGATCTGGGAAGATAGCTCAGTGGAATAAGTGCTTGCCTGGCAAGTGCAGGGTCCTGAGTTCAGTCCCTGGTTCTGGAAAAAAAAAGATTATTGTATTCAGCAGCTTATTAGTTCTGTCATGTTCTATACAGCTTTGCCATTTTTGCTAGGTTTTTATTGTTTTTTTATTTGTTTATTTGGGTTTTTTTGGCGGTACCTGGGATTGAACGCAGGACCTTGTGCTTGCCAGCCAAACACTTACTCTACTGAGCCATCTCCCTGGCCCCTGTTGTTTGTTTTTTGACAGTTGCAATTCAGGGGTTCAAGGATGCTATACCCCAGCCCCACTTTGCTAGTTCTAACAGGTCCCTACTTTACAGTGTAATTCCTCTTGTCCAGCCAACCCACAATCCTCCCTGCATCTCTCCACCAAACAGCAGCCTCATCAGACCTTTTTTGGAGATATTTTTCACCTAGTAGACTCTGCCTCCCAATCCTGATGGCATCCCCAGGTGAACACATGTATCTTGGCTTCCTTCCCAAATGACTCCATCCTCCTCCTTCAGAATGTGTGTCCTTGAGTGTCTTAGGTGCAGTCCACTTTCCAGCATTCCATTTTTTACCATAGCACCCATCTTCTCAGTCACCCAGGTTAAAAGCTTGGAACTAAATTATCCTTTGATCTCTTTTGTCCTAACTCCCCAGTTTTTGCTTTTGGTGTTTTGTTTTATGAAGTGACTTGTGTGTGTGTGTGTGTGTGTGTGTGTGTGTGTGTGTGTATTTTTAGTAAGAGTCTACACGGTCTCACTAGGTAGATCAGACTGGTAGTGGTCTGCCTGTGTTCACCCTTCCAGAGAGCTGGGATTATAGGCAAAAGCCACCATGCCCAGTCTCAATTACCTTCTCAACATGCCCTGGGAACAGGGCTGGCAGGGCAGGCAGCCTGGTGGCTGGTCCCTTGTCTACCTAAGCAGGTGCTTTAATCCACTGAACTATTTGGCCAGCCCTGAAGTGACTTTTAACTCATGCCTCGCTGTCCTATCCTTCTGTCTACTCTGTGTCCCATACCAAACCAATCTGGCCCATAGTGTATATCTAACACTCTGTGGATACTCAGCAAATAATCAAGCCAAAACACTATGTCATGTCTCCCCTGCTTTCTGCTCATCTCTGATGTTTGTGTAGGTAGCATCTTCAAGAGATGTGCATTTTCTGTAGGAAAGGGTCCTGTGCAGCCTCTACAGACCACTGAGCCTAGCAATCCATCTACTAGGCTTACTGCACTCCTGTCTCCTGTATCCAGGCACCTACCCTTTTTTGAGGTCTTATTTATCCTTCATCGTCCAGTTCATTTAGTCCCCTATAACACTGTAGGAAGTTCTGGGCCCATAGAGCATGGAATTTTAGAAAGGAGGGGATCCAAGATAAAAATGGGCAGTGTTTTGGGTCACCTCTTATCTCACATTTCTCTCATTGCTTGGACAAAAATACCTGGCACCCAAAATTAAGGAAGGAATGGTTTATTTAGCTCACAGTTAATGGAGGTTTTAATTCATACTCTACTGGCTCAAAGACAGAGTGGCACGTGGCAGAGGATAGCAGTTCGTGGCAGCCAAGGAAAACAGCAAGAACAAAGGGAGGGGACAGGGACTATAGCAGCTAGTAAGCAAGCCTCTTTATATATATATATATATATATATATATATATATATATATATATATATAATTTTTTTTTTTTTAGTTTGGTTTCGTTTTTTTGGCAGGACTAGGGTCGAACTCACAACCTTGCACTTGCTGGGCAGGCACTTGTGCCCCTGAGCTATCCCCCTAGCCCCTCCTTCCTTATATTGTATGCAGATTACCCACCCCAGGGTGGTTGTAACACTCACAGCCATAATCCCCACCCCATATTGGATCGTGAATTGATCACAAACTCTAGAAGCTGCCCCAATGACTGCATGACTTTTGGGGGTGCAGGGTGAGACAACAAGACACAAACGATAACATCTCTACAAAAACCAGGTCCTGATTTACAAAGACAAGTTAATGCTGCCCAGCAGGGGGCATCATCTTGCTAGTCTTTTCTGTTTTAGTTTTAGTGTGTTTGAGAGTAAGAAAATTTGTTGATGAAGAGGAATGGAGAATAGGAATGAGGGAATAGGAAATAGGAATAGCTCCTGAGAGACAGGAAGGTTCACATACTGCTAGTCTGCCTTTTAGGAAAAGTCCTGGACCCTTCATGAGCCCTCCATAGTCTAAGCATCACACTCTGGGTTCCTCAAATTTGACTTTACCAGGACCCTTTTCACTAATTCCCGTTAGTCTGATAGTATCTTCCAACAGGATGTATGGCAGTGTGAGGTACAAAGGTGCTCCAGAAGCAGGGTGCTGCAGAGCCTGGGTATGGTCAGCAGGACCTTCTAGAGTGGGTGAGGGAACATGAATACAAGACTGCTCTCCTCAGATTTGGGGGGCGGGGATTGTCCCTTCTCTTTTAGGAGCTGCATCTTCACAGATGAGAGACTGGCAAATTACATTCCCATGAACCATTACTGGGATCAGAGTGAACCCAGGCTCTTCGTGTGTGAGGCCATGCAAGAGGCACTGGGAGCCCAGGCTACAGGAGACAAGCAGCCCTATGCTGAGGACACCACCACAGTACCTGCAACTGTGCACATGGTAACTGTTTGCCAGACACAACGTCTTCATAATATTGCTTATGGGAGAGTTACTAGGAATATCCATACATGCAGAACAGTGTCCCCTTCACACCACACAATGAAAGTGGTTCTTAAAAGAGGGACCTGTCTTAAGCCAAGTGGAAAATCTACAGTGTGGAGTGTGTCTTTCCTCTTTGGTTCCACACTGTGGTCTGGCTCTACCCTTTCTGTCTGGTCTGGCTCCAAATGTTGTTTCCTTGGTTCTCTTGTTATCTTAGCTGTTGCATGTTAGAAACAGTTCATAGAAACCAATCCCTCAATGCAAGCACATGCCATGATTAAATCTGAGGCAGCATGCCATATTCAGTGCACCCCATAGCATGAAACAAAGCAGACACCCCAGACAGACAGCTTCCTCTTCTCAGTCACTGCTTCTGTCCTCATCACCAGCCTTTATAGGACCTCACAGTTCCTCTAGGCCTGTATCCCACTAAGGGAAGGAACTCAACACTTCCCAAGTCTTATGTCTTGTGGGTATCAGACATTCCCAGGAAATAGTCTAACCCATAGTACCTCTCTTAACTGCTTCATCCTCAGAGGAATCTGTATATAGGATTCTCAAGTCAACAAAGCACATCCCACCTTAAAACTTTAGAACATGTCTCCGAGCCAAGGACATTTCCTTCACCACGATGACAGTAGTCTTATCCCCCTGAGATTTTCTGTAGCCAATATCATTACTCAATATTCTCAGAAGCAAATCTGATTCCTGATCCTAAAACACCAGTGAAATGTCTTGAGGTAACTTCTTTGTCATTTAAATGAAGGGGAAGAAAAAGAATTGTCTTTAAAACAGAGCATAGTATTGGGTATAGTGGCATCCAGAACTAAGGAGGTTGAGACCGGAGGACTGCTGCAAGTTTAGGGCCTGCTCTACATAGTGAATTCAAGGCTAGCCTGAACTATGTACTATGACTCTATCTAAAAAAAAAGAGGGCAGTATGTCAATCCAGGGAAAACAACAATAATTAATAGCTAGTGAAAGGTCAAGATATGTATGTGAGTGGGAAGGTTATTTCCTGGCCATTTGATTATATATTTCTATGGTCTGTCACAGTGAATGCAGTTGTGAGAATTCATGATACAGTAGCAAGAAAAGGCTCTGCATTTCCTTCAGCCCAGTTTCTATTTCTTCCTCAGGAGATATTGTAGATGAGAAAAGGCATTGGTTCCTGGCATTGCTTGTTTGAATCATGTGTTACAAAACCCAACAGAGCATAAAGTTTCTTTGCTGAATGCTCCCTGTTCCTTGAAAGGAAAGTAATGTGTCTTTGTGTTATCATTACCATTGTTCATGTATGAATCAGAGTAGAGAAACCATCTTATCAGCACATGTTTGTAGTACATAGTATTTACATTCATTTTAAGAGGTAAGTACATGTACTTAACATCTTAATTTTTATTTCCTTTTCCCCTCCCTCCAAGGAGTTTCCATCAACCAACTCAGGTCGGAATAATGGCCACTCATAGTCTGGAGGTCACTGGCCGCATGAGTTATATTCTTTTGGAACATTCTGGGTTCTTCCAAAGGGGGTAAACAAAAGCTGAGAAATCATGATAGAGATGAATGTGGCAGCCACACACTCAGAAAAAAAGAAGACTGCATACTGGCACTCCTCTCTGTTTTCTTTGGGTTATGTAAATGTGTTGGCGGTGAAAACAGAAATCAGAAGGAAAATAGAACATTATACTGTCAAATTCAAAAGAGAATAACGTTATCTTTTTTCTCCCAGGAAAATGTTTTGATTTTGTCATTCTTCGTTTCTGAAGATCATGGCTTCTTACTCCATGACTGCTTCCCTCGACCTCCTACCTACCAGACCTTGCTGGGGATGGAAGTGCCCCATTATTACTTCACAAAAAAGGTGTGAAAACATAAAATCTACTCAGTAATTTTGTTCCCTTTGCCTAGGAGGAGTTCTTCCAAGCATCTCTAAGGTTCTGAGGATGAGTAGCCTCCCAGGTTTACTAGCTCACCTCTCCTTAGGCCAGGTCATCATCTGCTATCATTTGTCATCAGCAATGCAGGGAACAGCACAGTCTCCTGAAGTAGAAAAAATTATGAGAAGTCACTTGCTCTCAGGGTGGACAGAAGTTATACCAATGAGCAGTATAAGTAGCATTACTGTGCAAGGTAAGGCCTTCTTGTTTATCCTCCAAAGGCATGACATTTTTTAGCTTGTCCGTCTCTTCTTCCTTATCCTAGCTGTTTTTTTTAAAAAATCACACATTCTATGGGCTGGGGTTGTGGATCAGTCAGTGATAGAGTTCTTACCTTGTATGCACAAGACCCTGGGTTCAGTCTCCAGCACAACAACAACAACAAAAATTGCACATTTTTCCCAGCATGGTGGCACGTGCCTATAATCTAAGCACTTGGAAGATTAGCATAAGGTGATCTCTAGGATGTTCAAGTCCAACTGGGCTATATAGTTTGTTCAAGGCCAATCTACATTACATAGCAAAACCCTATCAAACAAATAAAACTTATACATTCCTATATTCACTGTATGAAATTTAGAAACTACAAATAAAGAAGTAAAAACCAGGGACATTACACATGCTTATGACCTGAGCCTAGAGACGGTTACTATGAAGGCTGGTATGAATAAGTCACCTCCCCACAGTATTTTTTAAATTTTTGTTTGTTTGTGGTACTGGGGATTGAACTCAGGACCTTGTGCTTGTCAGGCGAACACTTATTCTACTGAACTATCTCCCTGGCCCACCCCTCCCTCCCCTCATATATATATATATTTTTTTTTTTTTAATTTTTTTTTTTTTTTTTTTTTTTTTTTTTTTTTTTTTTTTTTTTTTTTTTTTTTTTTTTTTTTTTTTTTTTTTTTTTTTTTTTTTTTTTTTTTTTTTTTTTTTTTTTTTTTTTTGTCTTTTTGAGACAGAGTCTCACTATGCAGTTCAGGCTGGCCTTGAGCTCACTTTTGTAGCCCAGGCTGGTCTCGAACTCACACTGATCCTCCTGCCTCAGCCTCCCGAGTGCTGGGATTAGAGGTGTGCGCCACCACGCCCGGCCAGCCTCTATATTTTTTAGATTTTTTATAGAATGGAATCATTTTCTGCACATAAGAGTACACACCAGTTTGCTCTAACAAGTTCTTTACCTTCTCTGGATATAGTCTTATGTGCAAAGGTTCCTTTTATACCTGAAGTCAAGATGGTGTAATTCTGAAATGATATACAGATAAAAGGTTGTGTGGCAGATGTATAGAAAAGTGGCATGTCTTTTGCAAGACATCCTATATCCAGGTACACAACCTCAGCCTGTGAGTAGTTTAATTCCCTCTGCTTCACCAGTTACTTGTTCTCAAGCTCTGGAAGCTCTTAAGTTATTTTTAGTGGCCTTTTTATCCAGGTGCCTGTCAAGCCTGTAGGCTTAGTTACCCCCTGACTGATACAGTGAGTGAGCCCAGTATGGTGTTGTGAGGCTGAACCAAAGGTTTCCACCTGGGCTGGAGCAGCTGCTGTGATGCTTTGATCCCATGAAATAATGATACTGACCCTTTTCTGAAAATATCACAAATATATAGGCAGGCTTCTATGTGTTTTGCTGTCATGTTAGGACTAAACAGTATCAGCTTTATCTGTTGGTTCTGGTTTTTTACATAAAATGATTTAAAATCTGTCTTAAAAATAAGCCTTGTGCTAGCGTAATAGCTTTAGCAAACTAAAGCACCTGCTTAGGGAAAGGGCAGTGGCTGGGGTTTGATCCCCAGCATGCTGTGCCAGCCCTCCCCTGGGGCATGCTGAGATGGTGGTGATTGAGACTGGGCATGGTAGTGCAAACCTGTAATCCCAGCTATTGGAAGGCTGAACACAGGCGGATCACTGCAAGTCCAGTCTGTATACCCTGTAGGCCCTGCCCTAAATACAGAAAAAAAAAAGCCTTGTGGGGTTCAGGAATTTTAGCTTAGTGGTGCAGTGTCTACTGGCAAATGTGAGGTCCTGAGTTACAATCTCAGTACAAAAAAAAAAACATAACCTTGTGGAAACAAAATGAACCCTATACTTGTATAATTTTGTACAATTAACATGTCTTACTGAGCTGGGCATGGTGGCACATGCCTGTAATCCCAACACTTGGAAAGCTGAGGCAGAAGGATCAATATGAGTTCGAGACCAGCCTGGGCTACAAAACTGAGCTCAAGGCCAGCCTGAACTGCATAGCGAGACCCTGTCTGAAAAAGACCAACAAAAACCATGTATTACTTTTATAGCCAGAGTTGCAATACAGTAAGAAAATAGATGATAGGTGGACATTTAGAGGAGAGAAAGATCCTGTATCTTCTGTATAGTCCTTTCCATATGTAAACCACCTTAACACTTAAGCAAGCCAGTAGGTTCCCAACAAGTATACAGGCCCTCACCCAGGTTCTTCCTAGGTCTGAATTTGCTTTAAAAGGAGGTAGCATAATGCATAGGAAAGACAGGGCAAGAAGGACATCATCCCTTAGTTTGTGACAGTCACATGACCAGTATATGGGGGGCAGTCTCTGATTCTGAGCTCTGTTGGGCTCCCAGTATAGTGAAACACACACTCAGAAAAAGAATGAGTCAGGGAGCTGAGCATGAAGGCACACATCTCTAATCCTAACTACTTGTAAGGCTGAACAGAAGGATTTTGACTTCAAGATCAGCCTAATTAGGTAAAAATCTCATCTTTAAATAAAAAAAAAAAAAAAACTAAGTCTGGATGTAGTTGGCTCTATTGTTCCAGGTCACTATGTAAAGCAATATTATGTGACCAACAATTACAAGTTGGCATGCAAACATTTTATATGTTATACTTCTGTGTGAATTAACTTTTGTTTCATTTTTTGGTTTTTTTGAGACAGAGTCATGTCATGTAATCCAGGTTGGCCCAGAACTCACTATATAGCCCAGGTTGGCTTCAAAACCATTGTGATCCTTCTGCTTCAGTCTCTTGAGTGCTGAGATTGCAAATGTGTACCAACATGCCCAATTTTTTTTATTTTGTTTTTTGAGACATAATCATGTTATGTTGCCCACTGAACTCCTGGACTCAACTGACCCTCTCACCTCAGCCTTCTAAGACGGGACTGCAGGCATGCGCCACTATGCCTGGCTTATGTAATGGGAGTTGGTCTTGGTAAAGATTGGGAAAGTGTTGGTGTAATTGATTGATTAATTTTGTTACTAGAAATCTAACCCAGGACCTTGTACTTAACAGGCCAGTATTTATGCCACTGAGCTATGTCTCAGGCCATGTTGATGTGATTTGCCTTGTCAGTGCAGGTTACCTTAATTGCCTGATTTTAAATAGATGACTACTATCAAATAGGCCTTTTCTGAATTTCATTATTATTCTATGTTATGTTTATGATTTCTCTATGATTCGAAAACTTAAAAGTTGGAAATATCTTTTAAATTCTTTCTGTTGAGTTGTTTCTCATTTTAAATTCCTTTTATTGAGTTACTTCTAGTTAGTTTCTTTCTGTTGAGTTCGTTAACGCTAGATTTTGCTTCATCCATGTATTTATGCATCTTCTCTTTGTCTCTCTCTGTCCCACCTCTCCTAATGCCCTATACTCATAGTTGTTTTTCCAGAGAGGAAGCATATATGACATGATTGTAAGTAATAAGCCTGTTATAGTTTGTTACCTTGGCTTTGTCATTTCCTAAGGCCCTTCTAACCGGTTTGTGTGTGCACTGACATTCCCTACCAACATGGGTACCTACACCTGTACCAACACCTCTTCAGTCTGTGTCCCCTTATTTATGTGCACCAACTCTTACCCCCTAGCATATGTACCCATTTGTACATCTGATATTTCTTGCCTAGTATATATATATATATATATATATATATATATATATATATGCTCCAACATTTTGTCTTTAGCCTGCTTACCCATGTGAGGAGATTTTCTGCGTGGCAGAGACACCAGAGCTAGCTTTTAGGGGGATGGATTACTCAGAAATACATCAGGACTTTCACACAACACTACATCATTTTTTGGATTGTTTTTTTTTTATTTTTAGGGTTTTTTTGAGACAAGGTCATGACAAGTTACTGAGTTATTCAGGCTAGGCGCCAACTTGCCATCCTCCTGCCTCAGCCTCTTGGGGTGCTGGGATTATAGACATGTATCACGGTGTCTGGTTCAGAGCCATCTCTTTGTCTAAGTGAATATCATGTTATCTAAGTGGATATCATCTTTTTCTTAGGGTATCTGTTTGGGGGTGTGCTCTACTAGGTTAACCCCTTTTCTGAGACATACCAGTGAAAGGTACAAAACTCATCCAGATTATGATTTTAGAAAATTCTTCCTGAAGTCAGGCCACTGTTCTTTAATTCTAAGAGACCTCACAGAGATGTGCACATGTCTGACCTGATTATTCCACGCTGGTAAAAGTCTTTATGATTAAGAAAACACATTCTACCTAGGTGTAGTGGCACATGCCTATAATCCCAGCACTCAGGAGGCTGAGGCAGGAAAATTGTGCACTGTTTGAGAACAACCTGGGCCACATAGTTCAACACCAACCTGAACTACATAGCAAGACCCTGTCTCAACAAAACTAACTAAATGAAACACTCCAGAGATGAGAACAGTTACAGCCATTTTTAACTATTGAGAATCTGACCTTTGGGAGGTAGAGGTTTAAAAAGAACTTTACACTTGGACCTGTTTATACGAGTTACCTGAAGCTAAGGGCCAAAGCTTTGATAATTTCCAGACACACTGAAGATTTTCCAGGACCCTAAACAGTTCACCTATATCTGTCTGCAAATGGATTTTCCCTGGGACTGACATGTACCTAGAGAAAGGGACTTAAGATGTATCTATTACTTTAACATGTGACCTGACAAACAAATGGGACCTTTTTGTTCTTCAGCCTGGAGAAACAGATGGAGAAGACTGGGTGCATTCTGAACACCACCATATTCCCCAGATGATAGCCAGGAGACCTTTACGAGACTTTATAGGGCTGGAGGACTGCAACAAGTCCACTCAGGATGCTATGCTCAACTTCAGCTTCTTCATCACTGTGGGAGACATGGATGAAGCTTTCAAATCTATTAAACTCATCAAAAGGTAAAGATGAAGGGGCTGGGGAGATAGCTCAGTTGAATAAGCACTTGTCTGGCAAACACAAGGGCCTGAGTTCAATCCCCAGGTCCACAAAAAAAAAAAAAAAAAAAAAAAAAAAAAAAAAAAAAAAAAAAAAAAAAAAAAAAAAAAAAAAAAAAGAAAGAAAAAAGAAAAGGTAAAGATGAAAAAGTATGGTGAAGTGCATACCTCTTAGAGTCTTTGTGATGTTCCTTCTCACTTAGATTTCAAAATCATTAATGCTTTTGTGATTATATCAGAATGTACTTAATTTTCTTTTCACTCAGTGAAATACTGCTGAGCTCAAAGGTGTCAGGTTGTATCTGGTGCACTTTGCTATATAGGAGATATATTTGGAAAAGCCATTGAACTTGACTGTTAGAATCTGGTATTGAAAGCCCACAGGATACAATTTGTTTTCACTTTTTTAAAAGTGTTTTGGATACTTCCTAGTCAAA
>PVKN010027607.1:0-13481 GCA_004027915.1 Capromys pilorides | reverse complement strand
AAATACATCTTTTTCCACCATTCTTCAGATGATGAGCATTTTGGTTGTTTCATCCCCTGTTTTTATGTGTTGGTGTCTTTAGATTCATGTAGTTGTATTTGAAATACATTATAAATTATTGTTAATGGTAGTTACTGTACTGTGCTATGGAACATCAGAACTAATTCCTCTTGTCTGACTGTATCTTGGGACCCATTCTGTTCCTCACCCTCTTCCCATCACCCCCAGTCTCTAGTGACCACCATTCCATTGTTTTTCTAAGAGATTGATATTTTTAGTTTCCATAGATGAGTGAGAATATGGAATAGTTGTTTATCTGGGCCAAACCAGTGATTTTTTTGTAGGCAAGATCTCATTTTAGCCTGTGGAGCCCTGTGCTGGAGCCACTGTTTTCTCTTTTACAGGGAACTGAGGTTCATCTGGTTAGGGTGCCTTGGCTCATAAGTAGGTCTGAAAGTTGGGCCCAGTTGGACCCTGACATTTGCATATTTCTGTTAATCCATGTGACCTGCCTAGTTTTTAGAGGAAAATCTTTTCCTATTTCTGTAATCCCTTATCAAAGCTATTTAAGCAAAAGTATTCCAGTTGTTTCCTTGGAAGGCAAGAGCTTGACATACAGGAGCCTGGACGAGCTTTCTAGCTGGTTGCTGCCTTAGCTCCTACACATCCAGACAGAATCCCAGGGCCTTGTCACTTCCCTTCCCCTTTCTACCCTTTCTAGGACCAGTGTCTTTCTCCTGCCTTCTGTTCTTAAGACTTCCCAGGCAAGCCTGCGTAGCTCTTCCACTTCTTCTCTCTGGTCACTTTGAGGCGTTGTTTTCCTGCTGCCCAGGCACCAGAAACTCACTTAGAGGACTGTACCTACCTGCTGCCGAGAAAGTTGCCTGACTGTCTTCTGAAGTGTGAACATCATGGACACCTCTGTGAGCAATGTTTTGGTAGCTGGCTGGGAAGGCTGCATAGCTGGCTTCTTGCCACCACCAGACTTCCTAGGAAACCCAGACGACTGTACATCTGCTCCTTCTCAGGAAACTGGCCTGGCATAGTATGCCCAAGTTCACCACTGCTGTCACCAAGCACACCAGCTCTGAGTGACCCAGGCCTTAGCAGGCCTAAAATGTGAACAGCTTCCTCAGGGCTCACCCAATAGGCAGGCCCCTACAAGGATTCTGAGCAGATCTCCTCCGTACTTCTTCCTCACTGTTCTAGTAAAGTCCTGTTCACATTTAAGACTCAGCTCAGTTACCTCCTCTTCCATGAAGCCCTCCAAGATTTCCTCCATCCCCAGTCCCAGACCTAGTTCCAGCCTTCCTCCACTCCTTCCCCAAGCCTTGTCACGGCTGCATGAGCCTTGTCTTTCAGTGTCTCTGTGGCAGCGTGGTTATGTAGACCAGTACTCACCATCCTGAGGCCACTGTGAAACCCCTAGAAGTGTGGCCATGGCTTCTTCTGCTTACCTAGCACTTGCTGCTCAGGAAAAGGAGTCAGTCAGTCCTCCAGCTGCCTCCCAAGAGTCTAGTTCCCCTGTTGTTTAATGCCAGCCTGTCCTCAGGGCATTATGACAACCTGACTTCAGTAAAAACCCTCTGGTTGCAAGAAAGCAAGCTCATGGCTCTCACTGGTTCTGTTATGGTGAGTTGTATTTCATATTCATATGTATTACAATGTAATAATATAGGTAAGGTGCACAGTAGATGTAATGCTCTTGAATTATCCCAAAACACCTGACCCCTGTCCCACTCCGTTTATGGAAAAGTTGTCTTCCACAAAACTGGTTCCTGGTACCAAAAAGACAGGACTACTGCTCTAGGTACCCCTTCTCTCCTTTTTTAAAGTTGAGGGCTAATGTGCATGCAGTAAACTACTTAAAAGTATAGTAACTTTAGGTACACCATTAGGTGATTGTGTACATACTTGTGTGTAATGTACGTCAGGGTGGATAACTTTTCTAGCATCCCATATAGTTGCCTCTCAGTCTGTAGCTCTGGGTAACGACCTTTTTTACTTTTATTTTATTTATTTATTTATTTATTGACATATTCACCCCTTTTAATAACATGATAGATACGATGTTGTCACCACGGAATGTGGGTTCAGGTTAGATACAAAGTTCTACAAGCATTCACAGCCATTCTTTGGCATCTCAGAGCTTGCGTGTAGTGCCTGCCCGGCCAGCCTGCTACTAAACCACTGACTGCTTGTATTCTGAGTAGTGTTTAACATTTACAATTCTTACAGAGAAGCAGACTGTACACATTTAAAAAGTATTTCTTTATCTGTGCCTTAGCACTTAAGATAAATACTTCTATTCCAAGATGACATTTAAAAATTATTCTAATACAACGCAACAAAAATATAATTCTATAATTATAAAAGAGCTAAACTGCAATTTATCATTACACTATTCTCATGCTTACAAGTGTGGTTCTGAAATGCATGTGACTTCAACACCGCGCTCATGTAGGTTTTCTAGGTCTGAACACTTGGGACAGACGCATCAGCTGTGGAGGGCTATCAGCTACATCTCACATGTGCTCTCAAAGAGTTCTTCCATAGCCAGCCAATCCTAAAAACCAAGTCCTCACCCCAGTCCATGAGACAGACAAGGAACAAGAGGACTAACTGGGGTCAATGGGTCTCCCACCCAACATGCAAGGCGTGCGACACTCGGCAGCAGAGCAGGAGTGCTTCGGGCCTGGCCAGCATAGCAGTAATTGTTGTGAGAGGCTAGGGAAGGTGGACTTTAACATTATCCAGTGCACAGAGGTGACCCGTTTCTTTCATCTTGAGCCTGAATGACGCAGTTAGTGAACCAGTCACCACTAACACGGTCATCAAGTCTACAAGGAAGAAACGATATTCCAAATACTATGATACAGTTTGAAGTGACTCAAAGGATTTATTTTTGACACAAATATGTAGCCTCAACATGAGATATCTAACTAAAACAAGCATTTTCAAAGAGTCCAAGGCAGTATCTCTACTTCTAAGGTTTAGGCTTTGCCCTGAACTCCCAATACATGGAATAGCCCATACCAAGGATCATTGCGCCCACAACAAAGCCTTGGGCTGCTACACACATGTGGATCAGGTGCACGGACATCTTAGTATTTCCCCTGCTCTTCAGTCTGTAATCCATATGTGACAATTGCTGCAAAGCCTGCCACTCAATAGGGACAAACAGTGCCACTTTCGCTTTTCGGATAAGTTTAGATCCCTGGTCTCAGCCGTATGAAGAAAGAGAAACATCTGTGTTGCTTGACATGGTGACTGCTTGGAGACTCTTCCGAAAGTCACAGAGCACCCTAAAGTTCCATTTTGACTTTTAAAGGTGACTTTTTAAAGTTTTAGTCAAGAGTATACATGTAGCCATGTTCCCCTGCTAAAACCTCCAAATAAGCTCTCAAGAATGGAAGAGAGATAATATTTAAAGAGATAATATTTAAAATTTCCTACATTTGCTTGCAAAAACAGGAAATGAGGAAGCTATTGTATTTGAAACATATCTAGAAATCCATGACTAGACCAAATATGTGAGTGGCATGATACCAAACAAGATTTTGAAAGCAATGAAAGGAGATCAGAAAATCCTCTGTGAATCCAACCACTACTTAGTAGGCTTCTCAACAGCAGTAATGTCCTCAAGAGATGGTAAAATAGTGTCTTCAGAATTTAGTTTAGAAATTTTCACAAAACAAAACTGACAAAATTTTGCTTAGACAGCTGCAAAAATTTGATCTTCAACAAGGAAAATTCAAAAAGATGATCCAAAGTGAGAAAATAAAATGAAAAAATATAAGTACATTTAAAGTATTGTATAAAATAATTGTAATGGAAGTTTAAAAGTTTTTATAAGAGATTGTAAAGAAAGGCCGGTGAGATAGCTCAGCAGTCTAAAGTGCCTGCTTAGGCAACTGTAGGGATCGCATTTCGATCCTCAGCACCACATGTTGTGCCAGCCTCCACCTCCAGGCTGAGCCAGCCATAACATAAATAAAATAAAGCAAGAAAGAAAAAAAAAAGAAATTGTAAATGAATATAAAACTAAATAAATATTGTCATACCCTAAAAAAATAAAGTTTTAGTTTTTAAAAATTGTATTCAAATGAACATGATATCGAAGTTACCATCTTAACTATTGTAAGTGTACAGTTCAAGGAGATTAAATACATTCCTTAAATATATGCTTACATTTAAATGGTGCTTACTTTGTTGGGGCAGAACAACTGCCTCATACTGAGGCACACAGTGTAGAAAGTGAAAGTTCCCCCAAACCTCACTGTCTTCCTTGTAGGGAACCTTTGTTTTCAGTTTGTTTGTCCTGCCTGACCTCTCTATATTTCCATACATGTATCTTTTAGCCCTAGAACATTTGATGCATATCCATAAGCTAAATCATTAATTGGCTGCTCAATTGATTGTAGCTTACTTCTCACATGTGCCCAGGTCTTTCTAACCTGACACACCTGACCTTGTGGGGATATTGTGCATGATCTTGTCTCACAGTGGTGCTACTTCATCTCCTCCACCCAGGCCACCTACACCTTGCTTGTTATCATCCTTTCTGACCTCTGTCATCAGCATTTGAAGAGCCTGCTCTCAGGTCCCCCATTCTCTGAGAGGCCACCATTGTTGCTGACCCTCGAAGATTCTCCTTCCCCCTAAGCCTTAGGTTGGAGGAATGCCAGGCTGGGGAGGCAGCATTAATGGGGAAGTTCACATGCTTCAGGGAGGAGTTAGATCTAGGGGCCACCTTGAAATCCTGTTGCAACTTTGACCTGGCCCTGATCCCAGAAGCCTTTCCATCTCCAGCCATGGGGGTTGGGGCCCTATTGTTTCCTAGCAGATGCCAGACTAAGCCAATAGTCAGCAGGGAGGCTCCAAACCTTCATGCTGTCCTGCAACCTCCCCAGGTCCCTGGGAGAGGAGCTTTGGTAAAATCCAAACCTCTGGTATTTGAGAAATGGAGACCTTATTTGTTTATAGGCTCCTCTCCTCAGGGGCCTGCATTGTGTGCTTTCTTTTCAGGAAAATAAGCCCAAAGGTCTTCTGAGTTTTGACTGTAGAGTGTGCTTGTGGGCCTTTTTTGGTTAGTTTCATTGGGCTTGTTCTTTCATTCAACTCCGGGGGGTGTATGGTTCTCTTTTGTTTCCTCTCCCTTTTCTTTTCTTTCCCTTTGCATACAGAATGGCACAGGTACTTAGCTCTACAGTCTTGAATTCCAGCAGCAGCCTGGTGAGCTTTTTCTTTTCTCTTTTTTTTTTTTTTTTGAGACAGGGTCTTACTATGTAGCTCAGGCTAGCCTTGAACTCATTATGTAGTTCAGGCTAGTGTTGAACTTGTGGCAATCTTCCTACCTCACCCCACTGAGTGCTAGCATTACTGCCATGTACTGTCACACCAGCACATGTGGATTTCTGCTCACAGCTTCTAATAAGGCAGTGTTTTGCTATGTTAGGTCTTCATTTTCTGTGTCTGAGAGCTTCAGTCCCTGTGTGGCATGTGGAGGAAGTGAATCACTTCATCTTGGGGCCCTGACTTGCTGGCTCTGTTCAGTTGTACAGCATCTTGAGTGGGTTCTGATGGATGCCGTCTGTCAAGCAGTGTAAGCTGGAATGCTCTCATCTTCGAGCTCTGGGTTGTTGGCATCTCTAATAAGCTATCAGAATTTCCTGCACAGTGGCATTATGTCTCAATTTATCTGTCATTGTTGTGGTTGAATAATCTAAAACGAGTAAATAAAAATGAATGTTTGGATTTGGATGCTAATTTAGGCCTCGATTGCATTTTCTTCTGAGCATTATTGAAATTAATGGCCCCTTTGAGCATGTACCACTTATTGGCAAGGTGCAGTGGCCCCCAGAATACAGATAGTGGCTTTTTAGGGTAGATTCATGAGATAGATAATCCATATCAAGATAATGGAAAAGTTTATTCTAAAACTTTAAAAAAAAAAAAAAGACAAAATGATGTCTGAACATTATCCAGAGTCTGGAAAGAGACAAATGTTTCAATCAAAATCCTGCCCCCAAGCAAATCAATTTCTTTTTGTTTTTATCTCTTTCTAGATGTAGTCTGTTTGCATGTATATATACTTTTTTTTTGAGATGAGTTTCACTGTCTTGCTGATCTCAAAAACAGTTCTTATGCCTCAGCCCCCTGAGGAGCTGGGACTATAGGCACATGCCACCCCACCTGGCACTATGTGCATACTTTTTAAAAGACTGCGAAATGTGGAACTTAGTCTTAGTGCTTGGTGAAACACTGTTATCTTAAGAAGAGCTTGCTCTTTGGAGTTCACATCCTTTCTCTGTAGCTCATTAGCTAAGTGACATTCAGCAAGTCCCTTAGTTCTTATGGGTTTTTGTTTGCTTGAAATGAATTAATAATTCTGATGATCCTGATTGTTAAAAAACTGATCCAGGAGTGTGGGGTATGAACCACACATGACAGGGGCCATTTTCATTTCTCTTTGAGGCCTTTGCCTTTTCCATGGAGAAGCTTTTTATGTGGAACATGCCAATCTTTGGTCCATTCCTGATACTTAGCAGGCTCAGCTTCTGAGGAGACTCCATGTATTTGTCACTTTTCCAGCACTAGAACAAAATATCTAACACTTGTAACTTAAAGGCAGGAAAGTTTATTTTGGCTCATGGTTTCACTTGGTTTAGTCCATGGCAATCTGGGTTCAAGGCAGAGATAGAATTGTGGAAGGGCCTGGCAGAGGACAGCTGCTCACTACACGGCTGCTGAGAGAAGAGAGAGAAAGGAAGAGCCAGGGACAAGAATATACCCTTCTAGGTCATGCCCCCAGTGACCCATGAGCCTATCACTGGTTTAATCCACCAGTGAGTGTAGTGCACCCCCATGATCCAGCCTTTGAGAAGACCCACCTCTGAACAGATGAGAATTTGGAGAGATATTTTAGATCTAAGCCAAAATACATCTTGTCTTTTATTTATTTTGAAGAGTAAAAACAAAAGCAAAGACAAATAGCAGATACAAAGACAGAAGCAAGGTAATATACAACAATACATATGTTATAAATTTTCAAAACAAGAATAGCAAGTTAACAATAGTTGTTATGTTACATATTTTTATTGTCAAATCTGTTGCTCGGATTAGCAGATATAGTTATGTAAGATTGGACAAACAGTTGAATATTAACACTTATTTTCAATGAACCTTAACTTTTTCTTGTCCTTTTTACTTTTAAAAAGAAATTATTTTAAGGGGCTGGGGAGATAGCTCAGGGGCACAAGTGCCTGCCTGGCAAGTACAAGGTCCTGAGTTCAGTCCCGGTTGTGATTGTAATAATAGTTGATGAGACATCATAAATGGTACACATTTAGAGGACCAAAATGAGAGGTATTCAGCCATGATTTTTGTATGCTACAGAGTTTAAATGAGGTAATATGGTTAAAGCATAGCAGGTACCACATACAAAGTACAGAAAAACCTCACCCAGAAGCAATTTTCCTATGAAAAACAAAACAAAACAAAACAAAAAACAACAACAAAAAAAACTCTAATGTTTGGGGAGCAAAGAGCTAGTACAATAAAATGCATTATTTCCAACTTAACAATAAGTGGGAGCTAGTATTATGTTTCGCTTATTTTATAATAATGGTGTTAGTAGTGGCCCTAACTCTAAAAGAGCATTTATTGTTTTAAAGAGGAATTTCCTTGACAGAAACTGTCGGGCAGCTTGCTAGCATGTATTGAGATTCTAGCCCTCCAATTCATCTGTTGCCTTTCTTGGATTCTCAGGCCAAGCCCAGCATTCGGTGCTTCATTAAACCCACTGAGACGCTTGAGCGGTCCCTTGAGATGAACAAGCACAAGGGCAAGAGGCGAGTGCAAAAGAGACCCAACTACAAAAATGTTGGGGAGGAAGAAGATGAGGAGAAAGGGCCTGCTGAGGATGCCCAGGAAGACGCCGAGAAGGCTAAAGGTACAGAGGGTGGTTCAAAAGGCATGAAGACAAGTGGGGAGAGTGAAGGTGAGTGTCCCGTGGAACTGCACCCTCACCAGCCAGCAAGGCTGCTGTCCTGTCTTCTGTCCTACTTCTGTTCATTCATGATGCCCACCAGTGTACCTCATTCTGGACAGTCAAGCCATGTAGAGGTAGCTGTGGGCTGTCTTACAGACCCAGGACAGGTCCCACCCTTGTTGGATGTGTGACCTGGAGTAAGGCTTTATAAGCAGTACCTACTTGGTAGTGTTATTAAGAGAATCAAGTAAAATAATACATGTGGCCCATAGCAAATACTGTGAAGTATTTGTTGCTGCTGCCGTGTCACTATTATTGCTGCTGTCATCTTCATCCCTATCACTGCCATTCTAATTCCCAATAATTTGGGGTTGTGATTTGGGTCTGTTGCACTGTGGAAAGAAAGGGGAGCCCATGGTTAATGGAATTACGTGATTTTAGTACATTGTAGGTTTTAAGACTCACAGATCATATATAATCCTCCAGATTCTTCCATGGGGTGCTTTCAGAACTCCTTTTGGTTTGGAGTGAGGTACACTAGTGTGTGGTGCATAATTTGCTTGGTAAGCAGAGTTCTTCCTTCCTCCATTATCTGGGCCAGGAATGATTCACCTTGTTTTCTTTGCCCCACTCTCCTATGGCTGTAGAACCTTGAACTGGAGAACATTTGCACTGGGATTAGACACACTTGAATCAACCAGTTGTTCATGTCATGGACAAGCCTAAGGCCACCACAAAGAGGCCTCTGACTATAGACCCAGTCACTGGGGTGGTGAGGGGGTGTGATGATGGAGACTCAGCTTGGTAGCAGTGGGGGTCTGCTTCCTGAAGGGAAGGTAGCCTCTCCTCACCAGCCAAAATGGTGAGGGGGAATGGGATACACAGCCCCATCCAGCCCCTGGGCCCTCGACCCACAGTGGGCACTCTGAAGCCATTTCTCCCCAGTCCCATCAGCTGGGACTATTGGAGCCCTTACTCTAGCACATCTAGAGCTGTAATACATAGCCATTCCCTGAAGCAATGATACAGAGCTCACTTTCTTACATCCCAGAGGCCCCGTTATTTTGTCCATGATTGCCACAACTGTGTGTTAGTAAGTGTAACCAGAATATCTCCATGGTACCACTCGGGCCTGTTTCTAACACTGAGTTCTCTAGCTTGCTTTTATTTCTGTTCAATATGCACAGTAACCATTTTGGTTTCTGAATCCTTTTTGGGTCTGGGAAACCTCTGCCAAAAAATATCACTTTGATGGGAAGGTTGAGGGATAAACACAAGGTAAGTTCTGTATATTTGGTTATTTAAAGCGAAGGAAAAATGGGCATCTTCATCTCATTTTGTACACTGTGTTCTGATCAGTTTTGTCTTGCAAAGATGCTGCTGCTTTTGTTGCAGTCCTTTCAAGGACTGTAGCCAGGCCTCAGCTCTGACCGCCAGTGGTATAGCCAGGACAGCCTTAGTCCCCAGAACATAATCAGTTAGCCTGGCCACCCAGTCCTGGAGTATGGGGGCCACAGGCCAGCTCAGCAAGGCTTGCATTTGCTGCTCAGACTACTGGGGTTGGGTGGTGCTCCCTGGTGCCAAGCCCAGTCCCCTGTGCAGAAGTAAGAGGAGGCTCTTTCACCAGCCTCCAGAAGCAGTTTTGTCAGGCCGGATTATGCCAAATGGGGCCCAGAAATTTCTCCAGAGGCTTTGCTTGGGCAGCTAGTGCTGACTTCAGAGCTTGGGCAAGCATGCCTCTCAGTGACCCTCAGACATTTTGGTGCCTCCTTAATTTCTTAAACACATTCATCGTTTCAAAATACGATGGGCCTTTTGTTTTCCTATTCAGCTCACCATGAATAAACTCAGCTTTCATAGACCTGCTATACCAGGCAATAGCACTTGCATTATGGAACTTTCTGAATTTTATATTCGATCTCAGTGATTCTCATACTCAAAGGTGCAGATGGTAGGTATTCTGTGCTTTATTCAACTCTGGTTTTGGACAAAAGCAGACCATTAAATTACTATGGCTTTACAGGGTTTCAGGTGTATTTCCTTACTCATATAGCAAGCCAAAAGGTTGCACAGGAGGTTGCTGTTTCCTAGTAGGCCAAGCCTGGCTCATGTGTCTTCCCTCAGTGGCTCCTTCAGTGACTCTGAGGGGCAGATATTAGAGGCAAGGGGCATGGGTTCTGGGCCAGCAGAAACAGCAGGGTCCCCCACCACCAAAAATCTCTGCTATACTCTAGATACTGTTCACTTGTCTTGAGGCTGTTGTCTTTCTGTTTTCCTGGGTCAGGATGGCAGTGTGCCTTATTTTTCTCTTGCACACTGTTTTTTTCTAGCAAGCTTTTTGCTTTATCTCTAGATCTGGGCGATAATTAAATTTCAGTAGACAGACACAGGTTACTCTTAGTAACTAAGTACTGGCACTAACCCCTTATCTCTGCTATTCCTGTTCTGGTAATAAATATAGGAGTAAAAAGATCACAAGGCATAACTTACAATGACCATATTTGAATGTGGCATTAATATGTTTTTCTCAAATTTGGTACCCAGAACTCACACCTCCTCCACATTTAAGGCCAGACGAGGAAGCTGTGTGAAATGAGTGTACACCCTCATCCATCCACTCCTATCCCCAGTTGGCAGAGCATTTGCTTTACCTCAGGCCTCAAGTAATGCGTGACTCATTTTCAAACCAAGAAATCACAGGGCCCTAAATTAGCAGAAATTGAATATTAAAAGGAAGAAGAGGAATGTCTTAATCTCTAGCCAAAGAAGTGTTCCTTCTGCCCATGAAGCCAAATATCTCAGGGTACATGCTCATATCTTAGCTCACCCTTTAGTCTGAAAGGACAGCTGTCTCTTTTTGGATTTACTTAGAACATAACTTAATAAGTGGACCTCAGGCCGGAGATTGAATCACTTAGGCTCCTCATTTGCACAGTGGGGCCTGACTTTTATTTCTTGCCTGTGGAACAAGTAGGCATTCCCTGCACAGCCTGATCTTCGAATCCTGCTCTTTTCTTTGAATTACAGCAAGGGCATGAGATGTAGGCAGCAGGATTGATTTTGAACTTCCAGGTCAGCTGAGATTGAAAGATTGGTTGGAGTTTGAACCCCTAGTTTTGCCTTTTTTTCTTTTTCTTTTCACATCTCTACTGTAATGACAGTTGTCCCTGACCTTACCTGTGGCTCATCTGGAAGTGTCTACCAGTGTTCTGAGTGAGTGAGTCAGGAACTGAATGTGGGGAAGATGGGAACTGAATCCCTCTCCTGCCCCTGAGTAGCTGTGTGATTCTAGGCAACGAATCACCCTCTGCCTTCCTCTACTTGTAAAGGGGCTTCCTCATGTCCAGCCCTCAGGCTGTCATAGTGAGAGCACCCATGCTGCAGCATTTAGCTCATGGGACATGACACTGACTCATGAGCCCTGGCTAAGGTAGAGTTCAGACTGAGGAACTGAAAGGAGACTTGAGCCTGGGTGGGTGGACTCTTTGCTTGGGGCCCCAGCGAGTTCTATAAGGTCCACTCCACTGTTCGTTTCTGTTACTAATAAGTGAGATGAGTGGGTGTACAGGGTAGTGGAAAGAGAGGGAGGAAAAGGAAGGCATCCTGGTACTGTGAAGACTTGGGCTGCTCGCTTTTTAAGCAGCTTTAACTAGAATTAGGAGGAGGACAGAAAGTGGATGAAGAGAAATCCACTGAACAACTTCCCAGAAACCCATTCGAAATTTAATCTCTTGCTGTTTAGTAGGGGAAACTAAGAAAATAAGAGAAGGACAGCTCCCAAATTCTCAGTGTACACTGTCATTGTCAGAGGCTATTTCTTCATTAAAACTGTTGCGAAGGCAGCCAGTTGCATATAGTCCTGCCCTTGTTTCCTGGGTAACCAGCATCACCCTTCCCTTCCCTTAACCTTCTTTTGAAGGCCTTATTCTTCCCTTCCCCTGCTTTCATTGTTTGTCTTGCTGTGATTTGTGGAATGTAGAACACAGAGGACAACTGAGAAAATCCTTGAATTTGTAAAGTCAGAGACTGTTGCAAGGTCATACCTGTCATTTCTCTGAAAAGCACTTTATTTACCAGATATTAATCTGATTAGAATGTACATTATCCTGGGCAAGCTGTTACTTGAAAAATCAGTGTGTCAGCGCACTGGAGAATCTTGAGGATATGGCCAGAGTGGTCATGTCAAGAGGAAGAAGTTGACCTGTGTGGGTCCTAAGAGTCGTCAGGCCCCTCTGGGCTTGCAGTAGCCTCCCCAGCACAGCCATTAGTTGGATTATGAACAGACAGATGGGACTTTGCCGTCTTTTTGCATTTTTTTCTTAATGATAAAACATAAAATCTGCCATGTTAACCATGTGAAGTATACAGTTTGACAGTGTTAAGTATATTCACATTGGGGTGCCCCCCTTAGCACCACCTGTTAACAGACTGTGTCTCTGTACCCAGGGAACACTGACTCCCCACTTCTCTTACCTGCAGGCCACCCCAGCCATCCTTCTATTTCTGTAGAACTTTACTGCCCTAGAGGCCTTACCTAGGTGGAACCAGACCATCTCTGTCTTGTACTGCCTTTTTGTTTATTTTAAAAGTGGAAATATTTTTATTGATTTTAGTAAATGATTCTATGCCTATTCTTACAACCCATTCAAACAATTCAAAAAATGCAAAGTAGAAAATTAAAGATTCCATAATCTTATTCCATGTGGCCATCTACTGAAGATGTAGGAAGATTTGCTCATACGTACAAAGAAATGTAACAATATATGAAATGAAGGTCATTACTTGATCATAAAATGAACAAAATAAGTTTAATATAGGCTAGGAAGTTGGAGAAAGGCAGAAGAGAGCATAAGCAATTGAAAATCCTTCTTTATCCCTTTATAGTTTGACAGAAATAATAGATGTTTTATTTAGTAAAAAAAAAAAAAATATACACACACACGCGCACACACACACACACACACACACACACACACACACAAACAGCTAAGGAAGTTTTAAGTCATTGCTTCTAGAAAATAGAATTTGCTGTTGTAGGCAGGGCCAGCAAATAACTGCTATGTTCAGTTATAAGCCTTTGAGAGGTACTTAACTTTATATTTTATGAGATAGTTTTATTTTAATATAGATGAGCTGAAAGTAATGAGATGGTGACATCCATAAAGATAAAATTCTCTTGAAAAGTTTATTAAAACTATTAACAATGTCATTCATTTTCTTTTTTAACTCATTATTAACTATTGAAAATCAGTAATTATATAGCAAATTAAAAATTGTAGACAAATATTGAAATGTGAATGATATAAGATGTAGACAGTTAATTTTAGAGAAATATTTCTGAAATGATACATAACATGAGATTAATAATAGATTATACATTGTTAAAAATTATTTACAAACTTAAATGAATATAACAATAAAAATTATCTAAAATAAACATGAAGAAGAGTTTACAGATCAGTCATATAATGGTTCATTCTGTGCCAAA
>PVKN010027606.1:0-13488 GCA_004027915.1 Capromys pilorides | reverse complement strand
TTTTAATTTTATTTATTTATTTATTTGTTTGCTTGTTGTGTTTGTTTGTTTCTTTATTTATTCATTTTGTGGCTGGCTCAGCCTGCCCTGGTGGTGGCGCTGGCGCAGCATGTGGTGCCGGGGATCGAACTGCAGTCCCCGCAGTTGCCTGAGCCCTTCAAGCAGGCGCTTTAGACCACTGAACCATCTCGCCGGCCCCTTGATTTTATTTTTTATAGTGTGTTTTTGAGACAGCGTCTTGCTATATAGATGGCCTTGAACTTTTCTCACTTTTCCAGTGCTTGAATATAGGCATGCACTGCCACCCCCAGCAGAATCTTGATTCTTAATAGGGTATTGGTAATGGATTAGAAATGTTGGTATACTAGGGAGCATAAAATTGAAAGGTGGTCGGGCTAGCGAGATAGCTCAGTGGTCTGAAGCACCTGCTTAGTCAAGCATAGGCAACTGCGGGAACTACGGTTCGATCCCAGGCACCACATGCTGCGCCAGCTCCCCCCCCAGCCCCCCAGGCTGAGCAGGCCATAACATAAATAAAATTGAAAGGAGGCCAAGGTTCTAATTCTAGCTTTGTGTACAAATCCTTTAGTGTCTCTTGACTCTGTTTCTATAAATAAGAAGCTCAGCGATGTTCTCTGCTTTCCTGACTAATTATCTGTAAGTTGACCGTAATGGGCTTTTTTTAAAATTCCATTTTTGTATTTTGTTTTCCTTTGGTAGGTCTATATACAGTTGTGTATGGGATGCAAAATTTGTGTCATTCTTAGAAAAATAAAGCTTTTAATATTCAATTTGTCATCCATCAGTAGTTTTTAGTAACACTCAGAGGCACTTATTACCTGATTTTTAACCTTTCTCATTTAATTAACAAAGCAATAGTGATATAAGGAATACAGAGGATTATATTTTTATTTCAACTTTCTGTCAGTGTAAAAATTTCCTCCTTTGTCATAGACTAGGTAATTTCATCTTAAGCATTGTTTATTTAGTCAAATACTGTACACCCGTTGTATGCGGGGGATTGTTAAATGTGTTGTAGAGATACTAGGAAATGATACCTTTGTTCTCATAGAGCTTATGTTGTAATGAAAAAGTCATATGCAGTAGCATATATAGTGTCAGGTGGGTAAGTGCTGTGTAGAAAAATAAAGCATAAAGCAGGGTTACTGGGCATGTGTGGGCTTGGTTAATGTGGTTATTTTAGATAAGCTAGCTAGGAAAGGGCTTTGTAAGCCTATGTCATTTGAGTAGAGAAGTGGGCAGCAGGCCATCCAAATATCTGGGGTGCTGATATTCCAGAGGAAGAATAGCAACTGTGAAGCCTGTGGAGTCAGAGAGTCACTTAGCTTACTCAAAATATCTTAAAAGGTCGCATAGGTACAGTGGTACATTTGGGACAGTGGGAGGTACAACAGGGTGGTAAGATGGTCCATATGTTGTTAGTCTGTGTAATCTAGAGTAAAAATATTTGAGACCCTTCAAGGATATCATTATGTGCACACTAGGAAAAAAACAGTGAAAACATACAAAAAGGTTTATCATCATGAGATACATATTTTAGAAGAAGAGACTGTAAAAAAAAAATCTGCTTAAGCAGATGATAAAGTGCTATGGCATAGTAAATAAGGCAGAAGGCCTGGGGATATTCTCAGTGGTAGAGCACTTGCCTAGCATCTATGAGGCCCTGAGTTGAGTCTCTAGTAACCACAACAACAACCCAAGGCAGGGAAGGAAGATAGAATGCGTGTGTATGGTGTTGGTGAAAGACCTAATGGCCATACTTGAGGCAAGGGCTTCAGTGAGTGAGCTATTCACATATGTTGAGTAGGAGAATTATAGGCAAAGGTAAAACCTGATGGGTGTGACCTGACCAGGAAAGCTTTGTGGCTGACAGGAGTGAGAGTAGAGACTGGTAGGAAATGCGGTCAAAGGCTGCCTGTGTATGTCTTTGCAGATCTCTGTATTGATTGTGTCTTTTCCTGAGATTCAAAACTATTGGAAGGGTTTCATCAGAATCTGGAGGTACATTTAGAAGCCCTGGGTATTTTAATAATCCAGTCAAGAACCGATGGTAGTTTGGACCTAGAATATAATGGATATAGTCACAACTGGGTTATAGTTTGAAAGGAGATTCAGGAAGATTTTGTTGGTGGATGGACTTAAGGTCCATTGGGAATGATCCCAGGATTTTTTGGCCTAAACAGTGATAAGATTGGGATTGCCTTAAACAATGGAAGAGTTCTGAGAACATCTAGTGATATAGGGTGAGGGTCAGGAGTTCTGTTTTGATATTTATTTATATATATATATTAATTTATTTTTTCTATTTAGTACAGGTCCTACAGGGTCTCAGTAAGTAGATTGGATTTGTAGTGATCTACCTATGTTCAGCCTCCCAAGAGGCTGGGATTACAAGTGCGCACCACCATGCTCAGTCTCAGTTGCCACCTCAGCATGCCCCGGGAGTGGGGCCAGGAGTGGGGCCGGCATGGCGGGCCCAGGGATTGAACCCCAGGCCCCTGCCCCCATTTGCTTTAATCTGCTGAGCTATTTGGCCAGCCCTTGCTTTTGATTTTATTTATTTATTTATTTATTTATTTATTTATTTATTTGTTTGCTTGTTGTGTTTGTTTGTTTCTTTATTTATTCATTCTGCGGCTGGCTCAGCCTGCCCTGGTGGTGGCGCCGGCGCAGCACGTGGTGCCGGGGATCGAACAGCAGTCCCCGCAGTTGCCTGAGCCCTCCCAAGCAGGTGCTTTAGACCACTGAACCATCTCGCCGGCCCCTTGCTTTTGATTTTTAAAGTTTGGAATAATTATTGGACATTCAAGCATGGATGTTCCCTAGGCATTTGGACCTGAGTGTGAGATTCATGAGTTGGGGATTGGTTATGTATAAGGATATAGTTGGTATCTCAAACCTGTGGGCCTGGATGAGATCACTTAGGGAGTGCCTGCTGTAACTAGAGAAGAGTCCCTGTTGTGGAGCCATGGGGGCCATTCCAGTATTGAGCAGTTAGAGTGATGAGGAAGGAGCCGAGGAGACAGAGGGGTGGCTAATGTGGTGGAGGAGAATGAGAGGAGGGTGACATCCTGGAAGCCCATACAGAAAATGCCTTAGGGAGGGAGTGGTCAGTGCTGGCAGGTGCTGCAAATCATATCACCTAAGGTAGTGGTGGCAAATGTGTGGCGCATGTGCTGCAACTCTTTGTTATCAATAACGTCCTTAAAGGTTTGCCATTACTGATGTCTGAAAATTGGTCATGCTGTACTCAATTGGAAGTCATTGAAATCAGGCAATTTTGGTAGAGTGTGTGTTTATGTTAAAGACTATTTCATGAGAGAATTATGAATGTGAAATGGAAACTGTAAATATACTATTGCAAGGGGCTTAAAGGGTCTTTAAAGGAGCAGTGTTGTAGAGCTAAGAGGAGGAAGTCAAGTTCTTTTTAAAATTTTTGTCATTTTAATGGGAGAAATAATAGTGTATTTATTTCCAGAGAGTGATGATTCAGTAGAGACAACGTATGATACAGGAAGAGGGAATATTGCTGGAATTTTGAGTTTTGATTGGTGGGAGTAGGGTTGTTGTTAGAGGACAGTTCATTCAGTCCCATATTGGAAAGCAGAGTATCTGGGCAGAGCCATTTCCAGTAAAGGAAGGTGGGCTTCTGTCTGTGCAGACTGCAGCAGGGATTTAGGGTTTGTATCAGTTCAGGCCTTCTGCTTTCAGTCCTGTCTTTCCTTTTTGAAAGGAGGCATGTAAGGAAGGTTTAGAAAATTCCTAGAAGGTATTTGGGTTGGCTTTTTTTTGGGGGGTGGGGGAGGTACTGGGGATTGAATTCAGGACCTGGCACTTGCCTGGCAGGTGCTTAAACTGCTGAGCCGTATCCACAGCCCCTCCTAGAAGGTGAACAAGTTTAAATTTTTTGTTTTTCAACTGCAGTTCTCTATAGTCTTTAATAACATGTGCTGTACATCTGGAATTTGATGTTCTTAAGTTTCTTTGATCATGGAACCATTTCCCCGACTGTAAATAACTAGATACTGTAAATAACTAGAACCATTTAGGAAAGGCTAACATGGTTCATTTTGCCTTGATTGCCGAGTTGGTCAAAACTTTTATTTGTGAGAGCAGAAAGCCCAATTTGGTTTAAGGTACAGAAGGAATTTGGTGGTCCACTTGCTTGAGCTGAGTTAACCTGAGCTGAGTTCAGGCCATAGCTGGATCCAGGCACTGAAATAGTGCCAGTAGGACTGCTTACTGCTATACCTCCTATTTGGCTTCCTTCCTTAGGGAGGTTTCTTCTGTGTGGCAAGCTGGGTGGTCTCTGGGATTCCTCAAGTTGACATCCTCCCAATTTTACCACTTCAGAGAAAAGAGAAACTGTCTCTTCTACTAGCTGTGGCATAGAAGTGCTTGTAGTCTTTTCTGAGTGGCCAGGCTTGATTGACCTTGAGCCAGTCATTGTTGTCAGGATGGTGAGTTACTTAGGATGACTTCAGTCATGTGCCCCATTCCTGTGTCTAGCAAGGGGAGGCTTGTGATTGTCAATCCTACCAAGACCTCATGGTGTTCATGTTAGTTACAACCATTCTTAATTGACATTTGGACTGTTTCTTCTTTTTTGTTACCACTAAAAATATAAAGTTAGCTGAAATTGGACACAGATTAAGATTATGCACTGGTTCACAGTGCATAATTGTTATAGTTGGAAAGAATATATTACAAGCTGGGTGTGGGTGGCACACACCTTTAAACCCAGCCCACAGGAGGCTGGGTCAGGGGGATCACTGTGAATTTGAGACCAGTCTGGGCTACATAGTGAACTCAAGGGGATCCTAAATTACACAGTGAGACTCTGTCTTTAAAAAAAAAAGAATGTATTATGGAGTAATAGGTACAGAAATAAGGCAGCATGGCACCACTCTATTCTTTGAATGATAAGAGTAGCGAGATAGGAATTCAGCAAATGAAGAGGAGCATTTAGCAGGAAGATTTGAGTCCCATTGAAAGTTTTGAAAAGTACTTGCATTACGTCTGGGTATAGTAATAGAATTACCAGTCAGTGTACTCATATCTCAAATACATTTTTTTCCCCATATGCTTTTTTTCCCTTCTGTTTTGCTTTTTTCTTTTCATGGTGATGAGTATGGAACCCAGGACTTGGTACGTGCCAGGCAAGTGTTGGACTACTGAGCTACCCCAGTTCTTGTGCTTTTTTATTCTTAATGTTTTAGCATAGTCATAGATTAATTTGCAGTTGTAAAAATTATGCTGAGATCCATGTGTACTTTAAACAGGTACCTCAGTAGTTATATCTGGTAAAACCATATATAATATGACCAGCAGGACACAGGCATTGATATCCATGGTCCAGAATGTTTCCATTCTGCAAAAACTTCCCATGTTGCCCTTTACAGTCATCCTTTGCTTTTTTACTCTCTGGCAGCCACTGTTCTGTTCTCCATTTTATAATTCTGTCCCTTCAAGTTTGCCATATAATTGAAGCCATATAGAATGTAGTCTTTTGGAGTTGAGAATCCACTCAGCATGATTTTTCTTGAGCTGCATCCAGGTTGTTGCAGGTCATCACATTAGTACCTTGCTTTGTATTGTTCAGAAGAGTTCAATGGTGTATGTACCAAACCATAAACACTCCCTCTTTATAGGGCATCAGTTTTTGGCTGTTATAAAGAAATTTGTTATCAAAATTTGCTATCTATAGATAGCCTTTAAAGTAGATATAAATCTTTATTTTTTTTAGATAAGACATTTGGGGTACAGCTAATTACGTGATTAACTTTTTAATAAAATGATAAGCTCTTTTCCAGAGTGGCTGTACCATTGTACATTTCTACCAGGACTGTATATGTGATCCTGTTTCTTTGTGTCCTTGCTACTGTGTGCTCTTTACTGTTTTTCTTTCTAGCCATTCTAACATAGAGATGCAGGTGTGTCATGTTATCTCTTTGTAGTTTTGGCTTCTATGTCTTTGGTGGGTAATTTTGAATCTTTTTTTTCATGTGGTTATTTCTTCTGTGTATCATTTTGGGTGAAATTTCTTTTTTTTTTTATGGTACCAGGGATTGAACTCAGGAGCTTATGCTTCTATTGAGCTATCTCCCTGCTCCCCTGAAATTCCTTTTATGTTTTTGCCCATTTCTAATTATTTTTTACTGATATGTTTTGAGTTCTAGAAACTAGTCCTTTGTTGGCAGTGTAGTTTGCAAATATTCTTCCACATTGTAACTTGACTTCCTGCCCTTTTACAGGGCCACTTTTTTTTTTGTCTTTTTGAGACAGGGTCTCACTATGCAGCTCAGGCTGGCCTTGAGCTCACTTTTGTAACCCAGGCTGGCCTTGAACTTGCGCCGATCTTCCTGCCTCAACCTCCCAAGTGCTGGGATTACAGGTATGTGCCACCATACAGGGCCACATTTAATGACATCTGACATAGCGGTTTTTCTTTTTAAGAACTGAACTTTAGTTGTCATGTACAAGACTTCTTTTTTTTTTTGCGGGACCAGGGTTTGAATTCACGACCTTGCACTTGCCAGGCAGGCACTTGTGCCATGGAGCTGTCTCCCCAGCCTCTCATGTGCAAGAGTTCCTAGCCCTAGGCTCAGAAGATTTTCTCCTAATGAATTTTTCCCCCCTGCTTTCACTGTTAAGTCCATAATTTCTTTTGTGTTTAAGTACAAACCCATGCAATCAACCAGACCAGGCATTCTGATGCAAGTAGATTTATTGGGGACATCAAGCAGGTTGTCTTGGTCTAGAGGACCAAGACAACGCCAGACAAAGGGGGGCAGGAGGCTTTAGAGGATCTTTCAGGGAGGGCAATTGTGGGCTGGAACAGCTAGATCTCAGGTGGACGTCATTTATCTTCCTTGTAGTTTAATTTTGTTTACGTCAGAAGGGAGTGAGCTAAGACCAATATGGGTCAAGGGAAAGTGAGCTGAGACCAGAGTACAGTGCGGGTCTGGATTGGGATTGGGATTGAGATTGGGATTGGTGTAGGTTACCTAGGAAACTAAGAAAGGGAATGTTTGGGGCAAGGTGCCTGGGAAACTTTGAGTCCCACCCTATCATCTCAGACTCTATTTGATAGAAAAAAGGTAAAGAAATCATCTGGCTACTTCTTGCTGAGTGGGGGGTATCATGGGGTAGAGAGTCTGGAGATCAGGGTGATGAGTTGTCTTCATTAAAGGGGTGTCATTGGAGCAAGGCCTGGTAGGAGTAATCTGAGAGAAGTATTTGGTTAAAATTTTGGGTTGTTAATCTGGTGACAGTATTGCGGATGAAGGAAATGAAGCAGGGTGCTACCATGAACATAATAGCAAGCCCTGCAAGGGGCCCTAGAAGGGAACTGAGCCAAGGGATGATGGAGTTTTTTGTATTGAGATGACACACAGAAACAACTGTGCATCTATTTTGTGTTGCTTGTCTGGAGGTGTGTTGAGCATGTGAGATTGTGGGAAGAGGGGAGTTGAAAAAGGGAGAAATCAATGGCTAAAGGCTTTTGGGGAACAGGACAGGTGTGTGTGTTGTTGGGTATGGCTGGTATGACCGTGAGATCAGGCCTTGGAATGGCCATGTACAGGTAACACTTGGTGAGGTTGGTGATCTGGGTAGAAGCAAGAAGGGAGTCTGTGATCTAAATGTGTCATTTTACCATGACCATATTGAAGGGGAGGAATAAGGAGATAGTGTATGATAGACTTGAGTCTCCACTGATGTTTGGGAGCTATTGGGTATTGGGAAATGGAGAGAATGACAGTGGAATTCTGAGGCACATCAGTGTGGGAATAGCATATGTGGCATGAGTGGGACTGGAAATGTCTCAGAGTATGTGGTTGACAAGGGAAGGGGGATGAAGGAGAAGGAGCTGGCTGTACATTGAGGTTAGGTTTATAGGACAAGCACTGTGGGAAGACAGGTGAGAGAGACATGGAGCTTTTGAATGATATCTCTCCCCATGAGAGCTATGGAGTAGGGTGGATTTATAAGGAAATTGTGAGTGAAGAACAGTGTCGGGTGTGAGGAGGGAATGGGGCTGTCTGAAGGTGTCATGTAGGTTGACCATTAACACCCACTATAGAGACTGTAGATCTAATATAGAAACTTTAGAACTCAGGAAGAACACTATATGGGGTGTTCATGTCAACAAGAAGAGTTTTTTTTTTTTTTTAAACCTGAGATGTCCTTCGAGACTTGACTCTGACAAAGATACCTCAGTGTGGGCCATGGGCCCCAAGCTCTGTTGTTCTTCTTCAATCGCAAGACTGAGCAGATCAGGTATTGATGGATCTGGCTGTGGAGTTTTCCTGGGAGGGCAGGGAATTGGACGACTTACCCTCTCTCTTGTGGACAGGGCAGTTGCATTTGCAGTGACCCTAAAGTTTATAGATGGAACCAAGTCTGCAAGTTGGGAAGACTTGTGCCCAATGTCCTTCTTCGCTGCACTTGCAGGAAGAGCTTGGACAGCAGCATTGTTTAGGTTTAGCATTACCTTGTTAAGTTCTTACTTTGGTGGGAGTCCTGAATGTCATAGCCAAAAGTTGATACTTGTGCATAGTGAATTTTGATCTCTATTATTGAAGACACAAAAAGTTAGGTTAAATAAGTTTCCTTGTGACGTTTGAGGGCCGAAATTTGTCTTTTTAGCTTGGCAGGAATCTCATGAGCAGATTGGGATATACAATAGGAATTAATGACAGTGTTTTTTTCAGGAGAGTAATATACTTGATTATCAAACACCTTGAAATATAAAGTGTGACCAGAGAACTGGTCAACCATAGACATTTTAGCAGTTAAATTCCTATAGTATGTTAATAGACATTAGTTACACTTGTACAAGGAACATTTGACATCAATAGTCATATGTAGTAGTGTCACTTAACAGTCATAACAGATGAGAAAATTATCATTTAGCTGATGACCTCATGTTGGCTTGACATGAACCTCTTACTATAAATATCTGAAGCATAAGAAAAAGGCATGAATATATTTAATGTAGCAACTTCTATGAGAAAACCTTATTTTAATTCTCTGCTTTTACCAAATTTTTAGGGGTGTCTTCTAAGTATTGGGGGCTCTTCACTGATGAACAAAGGTTAGCCACCCTCTATACATTTGTCAAGAGTCCTGTCTAAAATCTCTCCCCATTTTAATAATTTTTGTTTAATTGTAAATTAGTTTTGATATTATTTAGACCAGCTGGTAACTCAGGAGAAAGCATGTTTGTAAGTATATATTTTTAAAGCTTAAACAAAAAGAGGAACAGCTGTTGATAGAATGACGTTGAACATATACACAACATATATGAACACCCTTACAAAGTCAGAGTCCACTCAAATATATTTCTGGCCAGGTTAAATTATGATGACCTGTTTAAGTTTATAATTATGAGAGACTAGTCAGAACTTTTGTAGGTCAGTTAGCAGAGATCTCTTATAAGAATTGAAAAATGTAAAAATCTCTTATTTATAGTTACCAGGTTTGAGCAGGAGTAAGCAAACTGAGCAGGGTATGAGGATTAGGCATATCACAATAGAGGAGCACTGACAACTCACATGACCTGAACTTGCAGGCTGCAAGAAGGCTGTAAAGGGAGGGGTGGGAAGCTGTGACTTAGGTCCCTTTGTTGTGGCTGTAACAGGAGACTGTCTGTCAGAGTGGCTGAAGGGCAGGGAAAGTGAGGGTAAGCAGCAGGCTCAACTGGAAAGGGAAGGATAGATGGGCCGTTAGCCTGCTGTCAGCTGGGTAGCAGAGGGAAGGGCACACACTGTTGTGGGGATATGTGTTATTAATTGTTTTTTGTGACTGGATGGGGATTGTGAGGAAAGGTGAGAGGAGAAGGAGCAGAGAGAGAGGTATCACTTTAGCTCCTTAAAGTTGAGAGGTCAGAAGGTGAAGCAGTGGCTGCAGGTTTAGGGTCTGGTAGTGGCCAGTAGTGGCCAGTGGTGGAGGCACTGGGGGTGGGGGCCTTTAGTGACAGCAGTTGGCAGTGGCTGCAGTGGGGGCAATGGCTCCAGTGTGGTATCTTTGTGGTGTGGGGTGTAGGGGAATTTGATCTGATAGAACTAGAGAGAGAGAGAGAAGGCTGGGTAGGTTGTGGGTATGGGAGAGGGGCATGTCTTTAGAGCAAACAAAGGCTTTTAAGGGATTTTTAACCATTTGCTGCTGTGATAGCAAGAGTTTTAAGGGGTTAAAAGTTTTTTTGGGGGGTTGAGAATATTTTTCTTGGTGACAGAATTTGAGCTGAGTTGGGCTTTAAGAGTTGGGTGGAGGTCCTCAGGGACAGACGTGGCTGTGTTGCCTCAGAGAATGTGAACACAGTCTATTTTGTTTCCCAGACAGAGAAAAATCTGAACATGAGCCTGCATTCTTGAACAGGGAAGGGGACCCACTCATCCTTAGCAGGATATAAAGGTAGTAACCTTCTGCCAAGGACCTTGGAGACAGCTTCTCCTCAATCTGGGACTAGAAATCTTGGTGGGACTCAGCTCACCTGGACTGGTGTTGCATGCACACTGGCAGCAGCAAATAGGCAAGTTACAGAGGAGAGAAGTTTGGTAGATAGACAGGGTGCTCAGGACTGGGGAATTTGGCCCCCAGGAACCTGACATGCTGCCCGTCCAAGTCGCAGGGTGGGCAGGGGCTCTGTAGGGGCTTTGGCTAAGAGGATCTGTTGGGGGCTGTAAGATAAGGAGAGTTGATCGTGGTGGGACAAGAAAGCAAAGTAGGGAACCTTGGACTATTTCCCGTTACAGCCAACAAAAAGTTACCTAAATTAATGAAGGTATCATAATTAAGCGTTGGGGTGTGTGTGTGTGGGGTAGTCTCATTGTCCAACTTGTATTGTGCCCAGGCTGTTTGGCAGAGAAAAATTAGGCATTTGAATTTGAGGTCAGAGAAGCCTAAGGGGCCTCTAAGAACAGACTTAAGACAGGCCAGAAGAATAGTTGTGAGGGGGTATTGAGGAATTGCCTATAGTGGTGAGAAGACAGTGTGGTGGTAGGGGTGGTGAGAGGAGACTGAAGATCACAATCTTGTTGTGAGAGTCCCAAAAAGGGCTATAAAGGAAGGGGTGGGAAGCTGTGACTTAAGGTCTCTTTGTTGTGGCTGTAGCAGAAGACTGCTGAAGTGGCTGAGGGGCAGGGGAAATGAGGGTAAGCAGCGGGCTCAACTGGAAAGGGAAAGATAGATGGGCTGTTACTCTGCCGTCAGCTCAATAGCAGAGGGAAGGGCACATGCTGTTGGGGGGAAATTGGTTATTAGTTGTTTTTTTGTAACTGGAAGGGGATGAGGAAGAAAGCCCTCAGAGCAGGTGTCCCCGGTAGGAGAACAGGCTGTGTCGGGGGAAGGAGCAGCTCGACCTGTGGACAAGACTTTGTAAAATAGAGCTAGGGCTGGCTGAGTGGCTTAGAACCAGAGATGAGCTGTCCAGAGTAGAGTTATCCTCAGGGAGAAACCAGGATGAAACAGGAAAGGAAAGAGCAGAAGATGATGTCAGTGTTGGAGAAATCCTGGAAGGAACTCTGAAGGAATTTAGAAGCCGTCTATCCCCGGTATGAGTTCAAGAACTCATAGGGGAGAGGGCTGGAGGCAGAGGAAAGCAAGTCGTCTGGAATGACATTTATCTTTAAGATATGTAGAGAAGGAAAGAGAAAATGAAAGTACAGAAAGTGCTGTTGTCTGGGCAGGGAACCTTGGAGACATTCATCATTAATAAATTGAAAGGAGTCTACTGTAGGCAGCAAGTCCCCAGGGAGAAATGGCTCTGTTTTGTTTTTCTAACAGGTTGGACAATCGGCGAAGTTTGAATTTTAAGATGGGTTGAATGAGTGATGAGGGAAAACTCACAGTTTTAAATGTTTGGTCAGCAAGGGAGGTCTGAGGTTCGTGGTCCATTCAGAAGGGCTGGCGGTGGACCTGGGCAAGGCCCTGGTTGGGAGGGACCTACAGAAGCCTTGGCATCCCTCCTGGGTGTTGGCACCAAATATTAGATAAGAACTCACACAATCAACCAGACCCGGTATTGTGATGGGAGTAGACGATTTATTGGGGGCGTCAAGCAGGCTGTCTTGGTCTAGAGGACCAAGACAAAGAGGGCAGGAGGCTTTAGAGGATCTTTCAGGGAGGGTGAGTGTGGGCTGGAACAGCCAGATCTCAGGGGGACATCATTTATCTTCCTTGTGGTTTAATTTTGTTTACATCAGAAGGGAGTGAGCTAAGACCAACATGGGTCAAAGGAAAGTGTGCTGAGACTGGAGTGCAATGTGAGGCAGGCTTGGGTTGGTGTAGATTACCTAGGAAACTTAAGAGAGAGAATGTTTGAGGCAAGGTACCTGGGAAACTTTGAGTCCTGACATTTTGAGTTAATTTTTCTAAGAGGTGTGATCTCAGGCAATTGTTCTGTCTTTTTGCCTAGAAATATTGAATTACTATAGTGCTAATTGTTGGAAAAAATTTTTTTTTCCATTGAGTTGCTTTTGCAAAAATTTGAAAAATGACTAAGACATATTTATGTGGTTGTGTTTCAGTTCTGTTGATCTGTGTTTCTATTCTCTTTCAAGTCTTGATTAGTACAGCTATCCAATGAGGTCAAATTGGGCAGACCAATTCTTTCTGTTTTTCTTTTTAAACTTATTTTAGATATATTAATTCTCTTTTCCATATACATTTCTTTTTTCTTGTTTGTAAAAATATTTTGCTAGGAATTTAATAGTGATTATTCTAAACCTCCATGTTAGTTTGTTCTCCATTGGTATTGTGGGACTTTCTTACTGGTTGGTCAGTTGTTTTGAATGTTGAGAGTCCCCAGTTATCTTCTGTGACTTCACTCCAGTGGAGTATGTTGGTATACTGTATTTTAAGGTGGAAGTCAAGATTCTCCGCTCTGTTGGGCCCTGTGGCTTAGCTGTGCATAACACTAGACTCTGTGTATATTTGTGTATTTGGCTGGAACTGTTACTATCTAATGGTTTTTTTTTTTAAATCTTGCTAGGCTGCCTTTTTCTTAGTTCACCAACAGAAAGAGGGTGGGGCAGGTTGATGGTGTTGTTGGTATCTGTTTGCTTTTCTGGATTACTGGCTTCTTTGGCTCTTTGTTCTGGATATAGGAGGTAAAATAAAACCAAGGAACTTATGACCACGGGTCCTGAAGTTCCTAGCCTATCTGCCACCTTTTCTTCATCTTTCAGGTTGTCTTGTATGGCTGATGTCCAGAGCTTCCCTATCCCCTCGCACAATGTATAGTGTTCTTTCTGGGATGGATAGGGAAAAATATATTTAATTTCCTGCAAGCTTTGTCCTTATTTTCTTTTTTTGACTGTAAAATTTTTGGCCAAATGTAGTGGTGTACATTTAATTTCAGCACCTAGATGGCTGAAGACAGAGGATTGCTACAGATTCGAGGCCAGCCTGGGCTACATGCTAAATCTAAGGTCCACTGAACTATATGGTGAGACCTTGTTTCAA
>PVKN010027605.1:0-13483 GCA_004027915.1 Capromys pilorides | reverse complement strand
AGAAGAAATATTTTATAATGTTACTGAGAAAATCGAATCTCACTTCACATGTCAGGGAAAATTCCTATGTATTGGAAATTTAAAATTAAATTTAAAAAACTACTCAAAGTTCCCAGAAGAAAACTGATGATTAATTACTCATTCTCTACATACAGAGGCAAGAGAAAAAAAATCATGAAGTAAAATATCTATAAGTTTTACTATGATTGTGTTGTTGTTTATTTTTGTTGTTGTTTGTTTGTTTTGAGACAGGGTCTCACTGCGTAGCCCAGGCTGGCCTCCAACTTGTCGTCCTCCTGCCTCAGCTTCCCAAGGTTATAGGCAGATGTTACTATGCTTAGCTTATATATAAGATTTTCAATCTTCACATATTCAAAGGCTGAGGATATAGCTCCGTGTACAAGGACTTAAGATTCAATCCCCCAGCACTGCTAAAAAACACAAAAGCTTGCAAAAACAAAATTATTAAACAAACAAGCTGGAAAAAAAATATCTGCTATGAACCTAACAAAGGCTTTACTGTCTTTACTATGGAAAAAAAAAAAAAAATATTCCCCAAAATTTTGTCCCAGGGCCAGCGAGATAGCTCAGCAGACTAAGTGCCTGCCTTGGCAAGTGTAGGGACCAGGGTTTGATACTTGGTCCTGAGTGCTGTGCTGGCCCCACCCACAGGGCATGCTGAGCCATCAACCAAGTCACGGGCGTGGTACCAAATACATAAAAGGAAAACAAAAAATCTGTCTTAAACCATTGATGAAATAAGTCACAATACAAAACTTCAAACAGCGAGTAAACATAGTAGAAATTAGTACCGCAGTCAGCAAGGTGACAGTCCTGTAACCCAGCACGGAGGAAGGGTAAGGCAGGCAGACTGTAAGTTTGAGTCTTTTATGGACAATTTAGTGAGGCCCTGTCTCAGAATGAAAAATAAAAGGACTAGGCGTGGAGCTCAGTGGTAAAGTATTCTTGGGTTTAATCTCCAGTATCTGTCACCCTCTGAAAAAATTAGTTCATGTACTGTAATTTTTAAAATGCAATCAAAATGAATAATATATCACTTTTATCTCTTTTAAAATTTAATATATTTGGTTGTTTCAGGGTCTCACTATGCAGCTCAGACTCATGGTGACCCTCCTGTTCTCAGCGTCCCCAGCGCTGGGATTGCAGACACGCTCCACTATAGCTCGACTCTGGTGCTCAGCCCACCCTGGGGCAGGACTGGTGCAGCATGTGGTGCTGGGGCTTGAACCAAGGTCCCTGTGCTTGCGTAAGCTTGCCTAAGCAGGCGCTTTAGTCCACTGAGCTATCTCATTGGCCACCACCACTTTTATCTATTAAATGAACAAAACTTAAAATAGCTAACATTTAAAAATAGACATCAAAGCGTTAACAGCGTCATGGGTACTACACCACGCGCACATAACAGACATTATCTTAAGAGAGCCCCACAATCTCTATCATTATCTCCACTTAACATATAAGGAAGTGAATCCCAAATACTTGGGAGAAGTCAGGTGAAAACAGGACCTGCTATATACCTTGCTGATGGGCCTCTAACGTGGTATACATTTTCCAGAAGGCACTCTGGCTAAAACATACTGTAAAATGTAATACATGCACACTCATTGTTCAATAACAAGTTCTAGAACTTTATATAAAAGTATACCAAATGTGTAAAATAAATGCAAAAATTTTCACGCAAATATGCCTCCTGCATTATTTTAAAATAACCTTAATAATTAAATATTATGCTACATAAAACAACCTATATGACCAACAGTTGGGCAATAGTTAAATTATAGTACAAAAAATTAGAAAACACTGTAGCCATTCAAATGCAATTGATGGAGGTGTTTTAAAATATGTGGTATTGTTTTTAATAAAATTTAGTTGATAGCATATTTTTAAAGGCAGGATACAGTTTACATAATTATATCTATATTATGAATACATAAAATGTATCTATATCTATGTCTATACATCGTAAGCTAGATTATATTACTTTATGTAAAAATGTCAAAAAAATAAATAAATAAAAGGAAGGACCTATTCTCAAAGGACAACTATTACCAGGAGATGCAATTAAAGATCTTTTTTATGATTTTCTGTATTTTCCAAGTAGTTTCCAAGGAGCATGCATGCTTTTTTCTGTGCTGCTTCTGTTTGCTGCCACTATAACTTATTTTAATGGATATATAGCATGGCATAGTTTGAATATTGCATGTCTTCCCATGGCCGTGTATTAAAGACTTGGTCCCCAAGATGGCAGAACCTTTAAAAGGTGGAGCCTAGTGGGAGGTCCTTAGGCTATTGAGGTGGGCCCTTGAGGGGAACTACAGAGCACTGCCCCTGCTCCCCGCATTTCCGCTGCCTGACTCATGACAGAAGTGGTCTGGCTCCACTTTCCACTCTCATGATATGCTGGGATGCAGCAAGAAAGTCAATAGTATTTAGACTGGAACTTCCCAATATAGGAAGCCAAATAATCCTTTTCTCTTTATATCTTCATTATCTGCTGTGCTATGATAATAAAAAGCTGACTAATACACAATAAAATACATTCTTTTGTATGGTTTTGGGGCATGTTATTCGTGTTGAGACAGGGTCTCACTATGTAGTTCAGGCTGACCTTGGATTCACCATGTAGCCGAAGTTGGCCTCAAACTCCAAGTGATCCTCTGCCTAGCCTCCCCAGTGCCGGGTTTAGAAGTGTGTACCACCACACCTGGCAGTTGTATGGGTTTTGATAAATATTCAGAGCCGTTTAAGCATTGCCACAATCAGTTTACGAAGTGGTCAGTCACCCGTGTAGTCAAACCACTACCTACCCTTAACCCATGGCGAGCATGCCTTTCCCATAGTCTTACCTTTCCCCCTTGTCATATAAGTAGATGATTTAGGGTATCCCTTGTGAGCCCGCCTGGTGTCTTTCCCTTAGCACAGTGCACTTAGATTTATTTGTGTTGTCATCTGTATCAATAATTCATTTCTTTTGATTACTGAATCTTCATTGGGAAGACGTGCTATCATGTGTTTAGCCATCCCCCAAGGGAAGTATGTTTAGGTTGTTTCCAAGTCTAGCGGCTAAGAATAAGGCTGCCGTGATATTCACAGACACCTTTTGGACTGACCATAGGTTTTCATTTTCAGGGGGATGATTCCTGGGTTGTATAGCAACTGTATGTCTTTATCTCTTCTTTTTCTGAGGCAGGTCTCACTATGTAGTTGAGGCTGTCCTTGACCTCACTATGTAGCCTATGCTGTCCTCAAACTGGAGGTAATCCTCCTCCTGCATCCCAAGTGCTGGGGAGGCAGGAGCACATGTATGTTTAATGTCACAGGACTCCGCCAGCTGTTTCCAGAGCTGCTGGCCCACTTGACATTCCAACTGACCACATGAAGCCCCCAACTCACCATGAGTTGATCTTGCTATTTTTAAAGCCATTTTAGTACATGTGCAATGCCCCAACAGGTGCGCCATTTCCCTAATGACTGGTGTTGGGCATACTTATGTGTTTATTTTATATCTGCAAGTCTTCTCTATTAATGTGTCCATTTTAAACATTGGCGTATTTCAAGGTTTTATTATTGCATTCAAGAGCTCTTTATATATTCTAGACAGAACTCCTTCGTCAGCGAATGGATTTAAAATATGTTTTCCCAGTTGATGGGCTGCCTTTTCATTCTGTTTAGCAGGTTCTTTGCTGAGAAAAAAAAAACTTAACCCTTTTTTTTCTCAAACTCACAGGGATCTGACACTGAGCAGGTGTGCACCACCATGCTTGGTGTTTTCAATTCTTGCAAAGTATAATTTATCAAATTCTTCTTTTACAAATCATACACTGGTCAACCTACAGAATTCTGTCCATCCAAGGTTACAAAGATTTTCCAATGTATATTTTGGCGGGGGGCCGGGGGGGGTGGGGGGGGGTGGGGGGGACACTCCTGGGAATTGAACTCAGGTCCTTGTGTTTGCCAGTCAGGCACTTATGCTGTTGAGCTATCTCCCCAGCTCTGCTAGGTTTTTAAACACATTTTTAATTAGGTTTTCTGCTTAGAGTGCATGATTACTCAGAGCTAATTTCTGAATATGGAGTGACACACAGCCTGTTCCTTTCTCTTCTAAACTGCTTTCATACCTTAGTCAAAAATCACTTAGTCATCTCTGCGTGGCTATTTCTGGATTTTTGCTGATTCATTGATCTATAATTCCATCCTTTACACAACAGTACTCTGTCTTGATTCCTTAGGTTTACAGAAAATATTGAAATTATTTGATGTAAATCCTCTAAATGTGCTCTCTTTCAAATAAAATTGGCAATTGTAATTCTTTTTGCCTGTCACAGTTATCTGTTAGCTGACTCTGCATTTCTATGAAAATGCTTGGCAGAGTTTCATTGGAGCGATGCTTAACTTATGATCCCTTTAGGAAGAACTGACATGTTAATATTGATTCTTCTTTACCTTAAACACAGATCATATATTAATTTGATAAACAGTTTTTAAAACTGCTATGAAATGTCACATAATGATCACTCCCTCCCTATTCCTTCTGCCTTTTTCTCAGATCATGGTCTGCAAAGCCACAGAAAATGATCAGGAAACATGAACTTCCTCTTTAAAATCTAGGTTAGTTTTCCCAAGGTACCCAGGGAGAAAATGCCCCCGCCCCTCCTGGGCAGATCAGACTGGAGTGGAATTTTCCTCCTCGGTTCTGCACCATATGTCAAGGTCTAAAAAGTCACAGCCTCAGGGCCTTTCCCTCCTCAGTCTGCAAAGCTTCTTGTGGTTTCTGGATAAAAAAAATCATGCAATAGACACAAATGGGAATGAAAAGTGGAGCACAGGTCTACGAGGTGAGGAAGCCCGTCTCTGCAGTCGAGGTCCCCTTTCAAACTTACTTCACCAGCGAAGCAGGAAAGGGTGAGGCGAGGCCCAAGATGGTGGCCATGATGGAGGAAAGGAGTCAGTAACGGTGACGGGAAGGGCCTGGGAGGCCTCAGCAGCCCAGTGGCTTGGGGGCACTTCCTAGCAATCTGGGGCTACCAGACCACAAAGCCCTCCTCTTCCAGCTTGGGAAATTCCCCAGACCTCCTCGCCCCATCTCCTAGGCACGTTATTTGTGAGGTGCTGGAGAAAAAGACTTGGGCTTCACAACGGAACAAGCAGAAACCCAGAAGCGGAGAGCTTGGGGCCTGGAGGACAACGCCCCACTGCTCAGGTCCAGCCCCAGGCCAGCTGGGGACTCCACGGCCAGGAGCTCAGAAACCTTGGCTTAGGTTTACTTAATGCCTGCCTCCTGCATTCGACTACGAGCTCTAGGCAGCATCAGGCATTGCTCCTCATGCCCAGCATGCCTGGGGGGCGCACAGGGCACTGAGCCACAGCAGCGTAAGCAGCGTCTGGGTCTGGCTTTCGTGGGGCATCTGGTCACAGGCAGGGTTTTGCCAACCCCTTTGCACCCTGCCTTGGGGCCTGGCCCAATGCCCAGCTTCTGGTGCTCTTGGGAGTGTGCTTAGTGTCAAATGGGGGTTAAATAAAATGAAATAGGTGCAAGTATCTCTTTGATTGAATTCTAGCTTCCTGGCATACAAAAGACAAGGTTGTAAAGAATTTAAACTAATCTGATACAAGGTGGAAGAAAAACAGAACCAAAGCAAAACAGGGTTGCCTGGGTCAGGGATCGCAGAGCTAAGAAAACAAAGAAACCCACATTGTGTCTTCTAAACCAACACAGTCTCATAGTTTGGGTACCAGGGATTGAACTTGGGACCTTGTGCTTGCCAGGCAGGTACTTTATGCTCCAGTGCTATCGCCCTGGCTGCCCTATTTATTACTTGTAGTTTGTCCACGTCTGTGTGTGAATCTCTTTCACAGTGTAAGTCCTTTCAACATAGGAATTCTTTCACACTAAATAAAACTGTGTAGTAGTGTTGTCACCTTGCCACTATAAGAGGAAGTTGTAACTTTATTAGACTTGAGAAAAAATTCAGGTACTTAGTATAAAAAGATCTACTAGGCAGCAGTCTTAAATGTTGTTTCCTTAATAAAGCTTTACTGCTGGGGCTGGGGAGATAGCTTGGCAGTCTAAGCGCTTGCCGGGCAAGCGCAAGAACCTGAGTTTGATCCCTGATACTGCATGCCATGCTGGCCCTGGAACTCCAGGTGTGCTGAGCGGGCCCTGAAACCAGGCATGGTGGTGCAGGCCTTTAATTCCAGTGCTGCAAAGGCTGAGATAGGAGGATCAGTATGAGTCTGTACTACGTAGTGAAAGGCCCCGTGCCAAATAAATAAATCTTAAAGAAAGCTTTACTGCTGTCTAAGCATTTCATATCTATGACCTCTGCATGTTGAAAAACTACAAAGTAAACTCTCTAGTTTTTTTAACTCTCTAGTTTTAACTGGCAGTTTTTCTTTGGAACAAAGTGACTATTAATAAATCAACACTTTAAGTGACTTGTCAAATACTCATTCTTGTACATGAACACATTCAGACCTGGTTAGGCCTTCCCCTAAAGGGGAAACTTTAAAACTCACGAGTCACACTTCTACCATTTCCTAGTTTATACACAACTCCACAATGAGAAATCCAGTCAAATATGGCCACATAGAGGCCTGAAAGCTGGCCAGACCCAACTTCCTAATCTGTACTTTTCTCCTAATACACCCTTGGGCAAGTTTCCTAACCTACTTAAGCTTCAAATTCCTTCTCCATAAAAACAGACGTGCACTTCCAGTGAGATTTAATTAAGCCTACAATGTACGTAGAGCACAATGTATGAATAAATGGCAGGGAATAAATGATGGCGACAATCACATCATCTAAATGTTATTTCCATGGCCTCCGGGCTTTCTCCAAGTTCTTCCCTGAACAAAAGATCAGTATGAAGAAGGAAAGAAAGCGAGGCCCTGCACGTCTGCCTTCCAGCTTGACGGCATTCCTGCTTTCCAGGCAGAGCCCAGGGTTTTTCCCCATCCCAGCAAAGGCCACTAACCTTAGCAGACTGACCAGGAAGAGCCACCAGAAAGAGGAAGGTGCCCCCTCTACCTGCCTAGCTCCTCCCCTTCCACAGCCATCCAGCCCAGGTCCTACGTCTTAGGGCTTGCTGGACTCACGGAAGTGCACAAGGACTTCAGCATTCCAGCGCTTATACCTCAGCCTGTACTGACGACTGGCCAGAGGCTGCCTCTATTCCAGGCCTCTGCTTCACGAGCTTCCTCCCCAAAGCCCTCAGGCCCCTTGTTACCTGGTTGAAACAGGAGCTGTCTGGTCACTGAGCTGGGGTGAAGACCTCAAAGACCCCACATGTTCTGTGCCTGCAGCAGCCTGTGGCCTGGCGCAGTGCCTCACTCCTGGCGGGTCCTCTTCATGGGCCCAGGGGCATCTCCATGGCATTGTGGTACATGAGCACCTAGATGACCCACACACAGGAAGTGGGCCTTAGGGTACACACCAAAGAAAGCAGAGACACGTGGGACACACAAGCCATCTATTTTGCCAGGGCTGGGGATGGCATACACTTGCCCAGGGTTCCAGCCGGGTACCAAAGAACAACAGCAAAAATCTAACAAATAAACCACCCTGCCTATTTCCTTACTGATTTTATAAGTCAAAAGCATAAAGCAAGTCCCTGCCAAGTTATTAGATTTGCTTTGGGGCGGCTGCTCAGTCCAAAGCCCTCTTCCCTAGTACCTCTCTCATCCCAAGACTGAGCTACCAGCTGAACCAGAGCTGGTAGGATCAGAAATGCCTGTTCCTCAGAGAGCAGGGCCAATCTGTGTCTCCAGAGACAGAATTGAAGAGAGAGCCAGCGTGAAGGGTTGGTCAAAATTTCTCTCTAGAGCTGGCCAAAGACACAGGCAGGGTGACCATCAGGTCCACACCGACTGGTAAGTGAGTCGAGAGATGATCTGCAGAGCAAAGCAGGGGAATGGCACCAATTGGGAGGGTGGGCAGAGCCCTGCACAAGTGACACCATGAGAGGGACCCCGCACCTCGGGACCTGCCTGTGCCTTCAGACCAGAGAAGGTGATCTCCTTGCATCTTTTTTGCACCCTCCTTTTCCATCCTCAGTCTAATGTCTAATTTTATTTTACATCTAAGCTTTCAACAGTATACAAGTTCATATACTGCCGCCCCAGAAAAGATGTGTCTAGAACTGAAGGAGAAAGCGCTCAGGATCTTCTCTCTGCTGGTGTGGTGGGGGGAGGAGGGGCTGTGTGTGTTTTGTTGTTATTCCCCAGTATACTCCTACTGATGTGATGAGCATGCGTGGTGGGACTTGAACCCAGGGCCTTGTGTATACTAGGGAGGTGCTGAGCCCCTCGCCCCTCTCTGCTGGTGTTGTATATATTTCAATGGTTGAAGTTTAAGTATGTAATCCCCTACTAGGAGCCTCTAGTTTCTTGCTTGGCATCTGTACCCTCACACATACTGTTAACTCCATCAGGTTTCCCAAGAGCATGTGTAACTAGAATCCTGTGTGCAGGCCAGCTCGGAGCTCTGGAGGAGTTGCGTTTGGAATATGTTCTTCATAAGCAAGTCAAGTGCCCTGGGTTGGCAGGCACGTTCATGGCCTGCAGACCCCACTGCTGTCAGCCAGAACCTGCTGTTACCCTTCCTCTGGGCTTCTTAAACCCAGCACCCTTGGGCAAACATCGAGGGCGGCCCACAACCACCCAGGCTCAGCCTCACTCGGGCAGCTGGTTCTACTCCTGGGGTCTCGGCTTTGGCTTTGCAAAGCAGAGAGCAGTGGTGAGAATCCAAATGCTAGGCCACTGGGTTTGTGTTAGGATTGGCCTGTGCCCTACCCAACAAGCCCCAGGAAGAAGGGAAGCAGGGTGGACAGCCCTATAAAATGCCAAGGGAAGGACAAGGCTAGGACGCAATGTCCTCGCATCTGGAGCCATCTCCACTCTGGCTGCTTCTGGAGCTGCGTCTCCATCTGAGTCTCTCCCACTAGTTGGAAGCATTCAGACACAGGTGGAGGGGGGCCAGCATTCTGGAGCCACCCTGGGGGGTGGGTCTCCTTCTTCTCATTTAACCTCTAAAGACTGGTTTCTTGTAGTAATACAACGAATACTGTGAAATTCATATTACTTGTTATCACTTGTAATTTTTTGTTTTAATTCTAATTTGTACTCTCTGTAGAAAATAAAAGAAGACTGATTTCATGCTTGGAAAGGTAGGAACTGCCCTTGCTATGCTCTACACCACAGAAATAATCACCTCTGGTTCTAGGGAACCGATTTAATGAGTTACCGATGTCTAGAACACGGGTAGGTGTCGTCATCCAGGCCTTTCAGCCCCACCACCAGAGGCTCCACTTCACATCAGAGTCTATGGAATGCATTCCCTCAGGCTTTGCAGTGCATGAATATATCCAGTGTCTGGATCAGGTTACTGGCAAATTTCACCACAAAAGCCTTAAATGCACATGGAAACAAAGGGTGACCTGGAGCCAGCCATACAGCTCAGTGGCATAGGTGCCTGCTTTGTAAGTGCAAGGCTGTAAGTTCAACTCCAGGTCCCAAAAATAGATAAATAAATAAATAAATGGTGATCAAGAAATTCAGTGATTAACATATATATTTTTAAATTTATTACAGAAAAAGACACACGCCATCACTCCTCCCTCAAAATATTCGCCCCTCCTTCACGCACACGTGTCCCACTGTCTGGTCACTTTCCAAAGCAGCTCAAGAAGTCTTCTTTCATGGGCGTCTTCAGGAAAAATCCAGTCGGTGCTTTAGGCAAATGCCATCTACCTGAAAGACAGGCTCAGAGAAGCATTACGGACATCCTCGTCCACCGTTCACCAGCTCTGGCACCACGCAACTTCCGGCTCTTCCTCAAAGTCTAAATGACGGTGAAAGGTAAGTGTTTCGAATCAGTTCAGGACACTGAAGCAGCCACAACAGCACCACTAAAGACAGTCATAGAAAGATACTTCCAGAACTGCCTTGGAAAATGGAAAGAACAGTGGGACAAAGGCATTCAAAGCAGGGAGAGAAAATTTGAAGAGATTAATGGCAACGTGCCTTTAACGATAATAAAAAATTTAAAAATTTAAACAGACACCATATTTTCTTTTCTTTTTTTAAGATTTTTTTTTTCATGACCTTACACTTGCCAGGCAGGCACTTGTGCCATGGCGCTATCTCCCAGTCCCCTAGACACCACATTTTCTGATCACATGTCCTACACACTTGTTTCAACAGAGCAAGGAATACATATTACTAGTTGAGACAGTTAGCCTCCCAGGTGCTAGCTGTGGTATCAGAAAAACGTCTTCCCTACTTCTCAAGGCAACTACAGCCTATTCCCAGAAACTGAGAAGGTGCTAGGCTGAGAGCAGAATTAAGTTGCTAACTGGCAGACCTTAAAATAGATTATCCTGGATTATGTAAAGGACTCAGTGTAATCAGCAAGGGTCATTAAAAGTAGAAGAGAAAAAGAGAAGAAGGCAGAGAGATAGCAATACAAGAAAGCCTGGGCTAACGCTGCGAGCTTTGGAAATTCTGGGAATGCAAGAAGTTTCCAGAAGCCAAGCCACAAAAGGATTTCCCTTCAAATGCCCAATGCAGAAAGGGAAGCAGCCCTGCTAATACCTTACGTGTGGCCAAGTAAGACCTGTGTCTGAGATGCAGAACTGGAGGAAAGGCAAAATATGTTGTTTAAAATCAGAACATTTGGTCAGGGGGGATAGCTCAGGGGCACAAGTGCCTGCCTGGCAAGTGCAAGGTCCCAAGTTCAATCCCCAGTTCCGCAAAATAAAATAAAATAAAATCAGAATATTTGCCACAGCAACAACAGAAAATAGCGACCCACAGCTCCCCTCTCCCCGAATGCATATGCTGATCCTCCCATCAAGAGGCTCAGTTTAAATCCTTCCTTTTGATCCAGATCGGGCTCATAGCTACTTTGACCAAAAGAGCCTGAAAGCAGTGACTTCACAGGACTTGCATCTAAGGATCAAGATGTTCTTAAAAGATCATGGCTTTATCCATCTTGGAAACCTGGCCTCCTAGGTAAGAATTCCAGACAGTTCCCCCAGCGAAGGGCCATACGGAGAGGTCCTCGAAGATGAGACTGACATTCAACCATCATAGAAGATGAGATCGCAGGGAGGAACACCCAGGTACCAGCCGTAGCACCTCATACAGTGCTACAACCATGAACAGCAACCAATTGACAAAATGATGAGACATAATTAGAAGGTTGCTGTCTTAACCCACTGAGTTTGGGGTCATTTATTACCCAATAACAGAATAGTGAAATAATACTATGATGACAAAAAAACTCACAGCATATTATCCATGCTGCATTCAGAAAATGAATATCCAGCTTTAATAAACCTCCTTAAGGAAAGTAATTTTCACTTAAAAAATCAGTGTGTAGGACTGGGGAGATAGCTCCGTGGTCTAAGCGCCTGCCTGGCAACCACATGGACCTGGCTTTGATCCCTAGTACCACATGCTGTTCAGAGCACCCATGCTAGCCACAGAAACTGGGTATGGTGGCACACGCATGTAATTCCAGCACTGGGGAGGCTGACATAGGAGGACCACTATGAGTACAAGTTGCATAGTGAGCCCCTGTACCAAATAATTGCTTAATCAATTTTAAAATGTTTTAAGAAAAGAAATCAGTGTATGCTTTTCACTCTGGGTTCTGTTGAACATTTTGGGCTATATCTTCAGATCAGTGAACTATGTTTGCCTTCCATTTATTTAGGCCTTCCTTAATTTCTTTCAGCTATGATTTGTAATTCTTAGAGTAAATATTTTGAGTTTCTTTTATTAAATTCATTCTTGTTTTATTCTTTTGATGTAGTAAATTAAATTGTTTTTAAATATCATTTTCCAATTGTTTATTGCTAGTTGGTTTTTGTATACTGATCTTATATCTGGCAACATTATACAATTATACTATTCCTAATCTTTTAAAGAAAAATCCTTAGGTTCTTTTATACATAGGATCGTGGTATAAAAACAGCTTTATTTCTTGCTTTCCAATGTGACTGCCTTTTGTTTAATTTTCTCCCTTTGCTGCTTTGGCCAGGACCTCTAGCATGACACTGGGTAGGAGTGGTGAGGGTGGTCACCCTTGTCTTATTCTTGAGGGAAAAACCCTCAGCCATTCCAAGTTAGCTGTGTTGTTATGCACAAGTTGTTCACAAATAGCCTTCATCAGGCTCCCAAGACTCCCTTCTACTTCTAGCTTGTTCTTCGGTTGTTGGTTTATTGTTTAAGTCACAAGGATTGTTGAATTCTGTTCAATGTTTTTTTCTGCTTCTATTGAGAGGGCTGTGTGGGTTTGGTCTTTTATTCTTTTAATCCAGTATATCACATCAGTTGATGTGGTTTGGGATGTTAAGTTACCCTTGCATTTCCACTTGATCACAGGGTATAATCTTCATTATCTGTCACTGGATTTGTTGGTAGATTCATGTTGAGGATTTTTTGTGTCTATGTAAGAAGTGTTGGCCTGTACTGTTCTTGCCTGAACATTGTTGTCTGGTTTTAGTATTAGGGTGATGTCTAAAGTGAGGTGCTAACTATTCTTGCCTCTTTTATTTATTTATTGGTAAAAGAGTTTATGAAGAATTGCTATTAATTATTTAAATATTCAGTAGAAGTCACCAAGAAAGCCATCTGGCTCTGAGCTTTTCTTTCTGTGAAAGGGTTTTGAAAATGATTACTATCACTAAGTCACTGTTTTCCTGCAGGCCTACTCAGATTTTCTGTTTCATCTTGAGTCAGTGTCTTGGTCCACTTTTTGATGCTATGACAGGATACCACAGACTGTGTAATTTATAAACACTATTAGTTTTCTGGCTCCCAGCTCTGGAGGCTAGGAAGTCCTGGCTGAGGGCTCACACCTAGCAAGGGCCCTCTCGTTCCGTCATCCACTGCGTCGGCAAAGAGAGGGTGAGAGAAAGCAAGAGAGCAAACTGGCAGCCTCGAGGCCTTTCCCACTCAGCACTAATCCACGCATGTGCACCTGTTTTTGAGAGGACACAAAGGATAGCTGCCCTCCCAGTCTTAATGCCTTCAATTGTAAAGTGGATATAAACTGTGTCCCATCTGCTTTGCAGGTTTATGAGAACACACGCGAGGAAGATGCAGCGCTGTGACGCACACAGTGGCCAGAACCCATTCGTGGTTCAACCACAGCACCCACGTGTGCACCCTGCACAGAGCTGTCCCTGGAAGAAAGCAGGAAGGGAGGTGAGGAGGGACACACCACAGCTGGGCTGTGCAGGCGAGCTGGCTCAGCCAAGGACTCTGCCTGCTGGGTCCTCAAGAATATCCTATGTCCCAGGAGCGGGCATGGTGCTTACTAATCTTCTGGATGGTCTGGAATGGTGACTGTGAGAATGGTGTGGCCCTAGCTACTCAGGAAGCTGAGGCAGGGAGTCACTTGAGTCCAGGTGTTTAAAGCTAGCTGGAGCAACAGTGTGAAACCCTGCTTCCCCCC
>PVKN010027604.1:0-13477 GCA_004027915.1 Capromys pilorides | reverse complement strand
GTACAAGATGCAGACATGACTTCTTGTCTAAACATCATTAGTACAGCTCCTTCTAGTCCATACTTTTGGTGCTTTATAAAAGGAAATGAAAGACCATTTGCTTACTTTAAAAAAAATACTTATAGCAAAATTGTGCTTGAAATGGTAAATTAGTGGGGCTGAGTTTAGAAACCTAAATGGCAAGCTCAAAAATTCACTGAGAGAAAGCAAGCTGGGAAATGCTGTCTCTTGCTGTAAATCTCTAATGCTTGAGAAGAAGAGCATGAAAGGATTTTCCATGAACTGTAGATATATTTCTCTAAGAGGTCCAGGTCCTACGTAAGTAATTGCTGGTCCACATTTTTAATAAAGATTCAAGGTATCTCTGATGCAGGTATGCCAGGAAAATAGAACCTATTTTTTCAGAAACACTAATTTAAAAAACGCTTTCCTGTTTTTGATGAGAATAAAATCAGCTGAACCCATACTAAACTTCCCAAAACCTAGTCAATCTTAGTTCATCCTGTTAGCTTCATACTACTTTTTTCTTTAAATGTATTACATACATGTACCAACTCTACATAATGAACGTAATCATATGTACTGCAAATGCGAACTAATAAAACTTAAAAATAAGTAAATGTAAAAACTAAAACTTTTGTTAAAAAGCAAGTTTCATAGCCAGTGACTTGGAGACAATTACCATCCCATGAGGCTGTTTTCTCCTAGTTTTAATTCTAGGACTTGATTTTTTTTTTCAATACCAGGGATTGAACTCAGGACCTTGAGCTTGCCAGAGAAGCACTTATTCCACTGAGCTATCTCCCTGGTCCTAGGACTCCATTTTAAAAGCTTCCATATATTCAGTAAGCACTAAGTTCACCTCTGGAAGCTTTTTCCTACCTTTAATTTACTGTTAAAGTACAGTTAGTGGGCAACCCTGCTTCCTTCTCCACCCACTGGACTATGCAGAAGGCCTCAGCACCTCACCATATGTCGCCAATATATGAGCCAACCGAACTGTGGGGCCAGAGAGGAGGCCTAGGCGCGGAAGGTGGGGATCAGAAGATTGGTTTATGCACGCCTAGCCTGACCAAAACGTCCCTACAAAGGGACGCAGCTGCGGAGAAAGGTTTAAGGGCAGCTGCTCTGAAAGCAGAGATGCCGGGCGTTCCCTCCCTCATGTTTGAAGCCCCGGTGGGATGCAAGAAACAACAAAGAGCCAGTGGCGTACCAGTCCCATCGGGGCTTTCTCTGCAAGGATCCACCGGGCGGCGCACGCGACCTGGCGGGACCGAGACGCAAGGGCTGCTGCTGCATCCCCGCAGATAAGCCGGGAGCAAGGGCACAACGCACGCTTTAAGACCTAGTCAGAACTATGTCAATGTATTTTACCTCCTAAATGCTGCCTACACATATAATTGTAATCATCAATTACAACTGTACTTGTAATCAATTGAGATTTCCTGCTCCACACAAGTGTCACTAGGAAGTGGAACGCAGCGGTTTATTCGTTTCAGTTTCTTCTGCTAAAATGTCCGCAGTTGCTGCTGTCAGACGCGCCACTGCAGGGGGGTGCTAGGGTTTCTTGCTGCATTATTACGGTGCTTGGGCTCCGATGTACACGCTGTGTGCCACTGGCAGTGTGCGCCCGAGGTGGCCTGGCCGTGTGCTGGAACGTTCCCTAGGGAACTGTACTTTCTCTCCATTTGAAGAGATCCCAGTCAGGTCGCAAAATAATTCTGAAAGCTGAAATGAGAAAACTGCTGGGAGCTGATTCTGAGAGGGCCTCGAAGATCACGGCCGTGCTAGCTTGTGTGCTTGCTGAGTGGGAGGAGGAAGTGAGAGAGAACAACGCAGGTGGGACCTGGGAGGCCCCGCTCCCCTGAGCCTCTGCGGGCCTCGGTTGCCTAATATGAAAACTCAAGGTCAAACTAGACATAAATGGCACTAGCTTCGTCCCTCACCTCAAGCCAGTCGTGATTCGTGCGCAGCTGGAGCGCCATGAAGAAGGACTTGGACGAACGCGGGTGCCATGAGCCGCCAGGCCGCGCAAAGCACATTGCAAAGGCGGCTGTGGGTGTGCAATCTATTTGGCGTGATATCCAGCGTCAGTAGAATACATCTTTTAGTTTTAGACTACAATGGCTTTCTTAGCACAAAATGTCCTGAGAGCTGCTGTAGACAATTGTTCATAATGTAGTTTGCCTATAACGCAACGCCTACACTTAAAATTATCTCTCTACATAGCGCTTCCTAGAGTGTGTGGGTGTGTGTGGAGAGGGAGAGAGACAGAGACAGAGAGAGAGAGAGAGTGCAATAGAGACAAAGAGAGAGGGAAAGAGACAGAAAGACTGACACAGATACCAATTTATCGATTCATTTAGGAGTGAGACTAATGCTATTTTTAACAAAATGCTAATAAAACCCAGAAGAGAAAATTACCAAATAATGAGGTGTAGGGATCCGTTGGTCTTACTACAAACAGTTCTGTCCAGGGAGACACGGGCACAGGAATGAGAAAGATAGACAAGAAGACAAAAGGCTGGGCTAGGGGGCCACTAGTCTGCCTGATGGGCAAGACTAACTCCACACACAACAAAATGATGTTTATTTATGTTTTGCTAAGTTTGTATCACATGACACAAGGTTGCCTAGCAACTAATAGCTGGCCTTAACCAGACAGGATGCTTTCCTCAGCACTGGGATAGCTTGCTTGCTTTAGGCACTGAGGCCCAGTCCCACCTACACACAATTTCCTGGCTTCCTGCGGCTCCCATTGCTAATGACAATCACAGGTCAGGAATCATAAGTGAAGCTCAGAACAACTTAAAACAGTCATCCAAGCAACAGGAACGTCAAAACCACCTTTTATCCAATAAAAGTCTGGTGAAGTAACCGAGGTCTGGCAAAGTGCAGCTGCTGTAGCAGCCACTGTACCTCCTGAAGATGCTGAGGTAAAGGAAGTCCTCAGGTCTTCCTGGGGCCACCATGAAGCACCAAAACTGCCCATCTCTTCAATGTTTTCATCACATCTGGAAAATGTCAGTGCCCTGTAACAAGCAAGCTGCTCCTACATTAGTGACGGCACACCACTGGAGTCTTCAAGGTTGTGAGTCCGTGCTCACCCCCAGCATTACAGCCGCGGTCCTCACCGTGAGCCAAGCTCCAGCTGCCTCATCATAAAGCTCTGGAGAAGTGCGCTGGATCCCTCTTCCAATTTATAAAAAAAAAAAAAAAAGCTTTTTCAAATGGAAATGCATAGCCAGGTGCTGTGGCATAATCCTATTACTCTCAGAGGCTGAGACAGGAGGATCCCAACTTCAAGCCCAGCCTGAGCTATTTAGGGAATCAACAAGACATTATCTCAAAATAAAAAAGGGTAGCAACATAGCTCCCCTGGGCAAAGGCACTGCTTCAAGCTCCATTACTAGCCCGCCTACATCCCACACAAAGAAAGAGTCACTTGTGTCCTAAGTCTTTGGAAAAGCTCTAGACTGGTTATCAGGTATCACTTATACAGAGCCATAGGTGCTTTCTTTGAACCACTCACTCCTCAGTGAAAATTCTGGCCCTGGATAGAGAAAGCAAACTACTTTCCTTTTAAAGACCACATTTTTGATTGCCTAATTTTTTTTTTCTCCAACACAGACATAAAATCTAACTTAATCATATATCTATAAAATATACACAATCAGAAAGTTTGGAGTTCTCTTCCCATCTTGCAAGATGGCAAGTGAAAAAAACTGAGAAGCCAGACACTGAAGAAAAGAAACCCCAAGGGCTGGCCAAATGCTCAGCAGATCAAGGCGCCTGCAAGCAGGCCAGGGGCCGGAGCATTAACCCCCAGGCCTGCCTGGCCAGCCCCACCCCTGGGGTACCCTGAGATGGCAATTGAGACTGGGGGTGGTGGCTGCGTGCCTGTAATCCCAGCTCTTGGGAGGCTATAAACAGGGGTATCACTACGAGTCTGATCTAGTAGTGAGACCCTGAACACCCTGTAGACCCTTTCCTAAAATACAAAAAAGAAGAAGAAGGAGAAGGAGAAGGAGAAGGAGAAGAAGAAGAAGTCACCTTCTTGGCTGCTGCCATTGGTACTGGTAGAAAAGCTAAAGTGAAGGCAAAAAAGTCCAAGAAGAGGCAGTCCCACTGCAGCCAAGATCCTGTCCTGGTTAGAGGAATTGGTAGGTACTCCCCATTTGCTATGTAGTCCAGAAAGGCTTTGTGCAAGAGAAAGTACACAGCTGCTAAATCAAAGGTTGAGAAGAAAAAGGAGAAAGTTCTTGCTACAATAACAAAACCAGTCAGTGGGGACAAGAATGGCAGTACCCTACTGAAAATATGTCCCAAAAGCTCTTGAGCCACAGCAAACAACCCTTCAGTCAGCATGTGAGGAAACTTTGAGCTAGCATCACTCCTAGCACTATCTTGATCATCCTCACCAGGCATCACAGAGGCAAGAGACTGGTCTTCCTGAATCTGTTGGCCAGTGGCTGGCTATTTGTGACTTGGCCTTTTAGCCTTAATCGTGTTCCTCTGCGAAGAACACACCAGAAATTTGTCATTGCCACCTCTACAAAAACCGATATCAGCAAAGTGAGAATCCCCAAGCACTTCACTGATGCTTACTTCAAGAAGAAGAAGATGTGGAAACCCAGACACCAGGAGGGTGAGATCTTCGACACTGAGAAAGAGAGAGACCAGATTTCAGAGCAGCACAAGGTGGATCAGAAAGCAGTGGACTCAGACTTTAGCAAAACTCAAAGCTGTTCCTCCACTCTAGTGCTACCTGTAATCCATTTTTGTGTGACAAATGGAATTTATCCTCATAACTTAGTGTTCAAATTTTCTTACTAAGAACCTAATTAAATAACTGATACATCTTTTAAAAAAAATTGTAAATGTGAAAACATGGACAAAGCTAATGACTGGCTGAAACCTGAATACTGATGCAATAAAGAAGTTAAATTTCTCAATTCTGAAATCCTATACTGAGGGCCAACAAATGGCTTAGTGGTCTAAAGCACCTGTTTAGGCAAGCTTAGGCAAAGTACAGGACCACAGTTCCATCCCTGGTACCATAGGCCACACCAGCCCCACCCTCAATGTGGGCTAAGCCGGCCACAAAGAAAAAAAATCTTACACTAAATGAATTATACTAAAATGATGCAGTTAGACTATATATTGTACATGTTAATTATTAGAGGAAAGCAAAGATAAAAGTATACAATGTTTACTTATTGGAATTTGCATAACAATAATATAACAAATAACAATGCTTACTCAACTCCAGTATTCCATGAAACATCACAGTGTCGTGTCGCATGAGCTGCACCTGCAATACTGTTCACTACCAAGCACTAGGGAAAAAAAAAAAAAAAGCCCTAAGGAAAGAAGAAAAGAAACAAAAAGAACTTTCTTACTATCTTATGTTCCCAGCAATGATCCTAATTAACAAAGTACAAAAAAAAAAAATACCTTCTGTTGAAATTGCTATTACTAAAAGTGAGTTTTAAGTGAAAATAGATCAGATGGGACAAATTCCTAGGCCGCTGCATTGTTCTACCCATCACACCGTGATGAAGATGTGTTTTGATTGATTCCAAGAATTGTAATAAATAAAAGCTGTTCCGTTTGAATATGATGTTTATTCCATATGCCAGTATAAAGCCAAAAGCCTCTCACTTCTGCCTCAGAAGTGCTTTATCTTCAAACAGCCCTGTGGAGAGGAGTGACTGTCAGCTTCGTTTCATCTCCAAATATTTAAATGCCTAATAAAAGACAATCTTAGTTACATAGTTTTAATTATATTTCCAGTTTCCAAATATAGCCAATTTACATTTAAGAAATGCCTCATCCTACTTGGAATCTTCGCTAAGATGGGTGTTTCTGTATAAACTAAACATCGTCTAAGTGGCCTTGTGCACTTGGAATGCAAAATCCAGCAAGAGGTAGGCTTTGGGTTTGATTATTCTGTTTTTTAAAAGTAAAATTTCACTAAAAACTATTTAAGTGATATTGTTAGAATAGTCCAAGATGAAAATCAAGGACAAAATAACTAGGGCTCAATCTCATCTGATGCCCACGAACTTCCTGGAGCTCTTTGCAGTCCCCAAGGACTGATCTGAGTGCAACGACCTGGCCCGGCGAGGCTCATGCTGAGAGCAGCTTCGGAACAAACGGACACCAATGTGTCAGGCTCCGAAGTGACCAAATAATTGTTTCCTCAGGCTCTTCAAGGGGCGCTCTCCATACTCCCCATGCATCTGCTGTTTTGCAGCCAGGCCTACAAAGGATTTCATCTGCCCAAGGAAAAACCAGCCCTGCCACGACTGCCCAGAGTCACGGCTGCTGCTCTCCAGAGTCCCTGAGGGATGGAAGTGCATTGTGGCATCAGGCAAGTTTGCATGAGCTGTGGTTTTAAGTAGGCGGTCTTTAAATAGAAGGAAGAAAACACGCCATGCATGCTGTGCCGTGCAATACTCCCTTTCTGGAGTCGCTGGAAACTCAGTGGCACGTCACCTCCAGGATTTTTAAGAGATCATCACAGTTATTTAGCAATCTTTTCCCAAGAGAGACTTTTCAGAAATCGTCCCGAATCCTAAAGTAAAAGTCCAATGAGCATTTCTCTCTTCCTACTGTACATGCATGAAAGGGACAGAAGAAACGGAGCCATGGAGGGTCTGAGAGGGTCTTGGAGCCAAGGAGCGCAAAGCCTGCAGGCAATGGGAGACAGCTGTTGAGACAGCACAGTAGGTTTTTTTTGTTTGTTTTTGTATTATGGCCAGCTCAGCCTGCCCTAGGTGTGGGGCTAGCGCACCACGTGGTGCCAGGGATCGAACCGCAGTCCCTGTGGTTGCCTAAGCTTGCCTAAGGAAGAGCTTTAGACTAATGAGCTATCTCGCTGGCCCTAGCACAGTAGATTTTAAAACAAGTAAATTAAATGAATAGAATTAATGAATGGACTTCATTTGAACTTTAAAGAGTACACAGTGCATAGAAAGGTAGAAAACAGAAATTTCTAGGTGCAATCTGAGTGTTTCTAGGCCTTACTTGTAGAAAGAGATTATAGCTCACTAGCAGAAATAACCCAAGTGCTCTGTCCATGACGGCGTAGCTCTAAGCCTCATTCTGTAAGAATCTTTACACCCAGAAGGGCAAGCTCACTCTCCCATAGGTCTCCATGTTTCCCTGGTGTCAGCGCTGCGTCATTGTTGCCACTGCTGCTGTTCTCAAGGAGAAGACCGCAGAACATGGGGCTCGCAGAGCTTCCTGCCTCGTGGGCTCTGTGCTCCTTGGGTCCTCATGGACAGAAGCTGCAGGAGGGAGTCCAACTCCGAAGGAGCCTCCCCCTCAGCACTCTGGGGCACTTTGTTCCGCCCATGCACCAACACCACACTTAGCAAAACAATTCCTTCAGCTGGACCTGTGTCCTTTTCACAAAGCCAGGAACGTCAACAGAAGAGATAACCAGTGTGCCAAAGACCAACACAACTGCCCGAATTAAACGATGAGGCCGTTAGGCCTGAATGGGAAGTATCCCGAAGGCTCCTGGTTGGATGAAGGCCTGGTCTGCAGTGCAGTGACATTCAGACATGGGCTCTGGATTGCAAGGGCTATGATCTGTCTCCTCAGTGCATCGATCCATTACTTGGTTCACCATCAAGTGGACTGCTGGGAACCGGTCCTTCTCTCTCCCCCCCCCCATTTCCCTCTCCCTCTTTTTCCTCCTGTCTTCTCTGAGGAGAGCAGATCTGCCTCCATGATGCTGTCCTTCATCACACTCCCAGGAGCAAAGGAGCCAGAAGGCCACAAATGACAACTCCTGACACTGTGAGCCAACACCACTCTTTCCCCCTTTCCTCAGTGTCCTCAAAACCTCTGTCACAGCAACAGAAAAGTGACTGCTGCAGGAAAGAAATGATCTCTTCAACACATGATGTTGTGAAAACTGAATATCCACATGTAAGAGAATAAAATGAGGGCCTTACTTTATACCACTTAAAAATCAACTCAAAATGAATTCACAATATAAATATAGATCTGAAACTATACAATTGCTAGAAGGCACTAGGAGAAAAACTTCAAAATATTGGTCATGGCATTGGTGTTTTGGGTAAGATATCCAAAGCACAGACAAAAGCAAAAAAAATAGACTATATTGAAATGAAAAGCTTTACAAGCAAAGAAAACAATCAGAGTGAAAAGGCAACACACAGAACTGGAGAAATCATTTCCAAATCACATATCTAGTAAGGGATTACTTGCTAACCTACTATAATTCACTAGCAAAAAAGACTAATAATCCAATTTCTAAATGGGCAAAGGACCTGAGGAGACATTTGTGCAAAGAGGATGCACAAACATCTCACAGATTCTCTAGGAAAAGAAGCGCAGCATCACTAGTTGTCCAGAAAATGCAAATGCAGCCACCCCAAGCTGTCACCTCCCACCTGTCAGGGCAGCCAAGGTGTGTCCTGCCGCTGTAACAAACACCTGAGGTAATCGGCTTAGGAAAGGCTCACAGATCTTAGTTTAGCTCCCAGTGTTAGAGGCTGCAGTGCAAGATTAACTGGCCTGCAGCAGAACATCGTGACGGTGGTGTATAACAGGAGAAGCATTTGCCCCATGGCCAGGAAGCAAAAGATAGGAATATGAGGTGGTCCTACGGTCCCCTCTGAAGGCACCCTCTGAATGACCCGCAGCTCCTCATGCCTCACCCCTCACAGGTTCCATCACCTCCCAGTATTCCCATGGGCTGCAACCAAGATCATAACACACGGGTCTTTGGAGGACAAGGTAAATATTTTTAAAAAGTTGAAAAATAAATTCTGGCAAAGACCTGGAGAAACCAGAACTTGGTACCCAGTCAGTGGAAATGCAAAGGGGTTCAGTTGCTACGGAAAACATTACGACCATTTCTCAAAAATTTAACAGTAAAACTACCATGTGATCCAGCAATCTTGACTCTGGGTCTTTAACCAAAAGAAATAAAGTTTAGACCTCAAGGAGCTATTCGTACTGCTATGTTCATTTTAGTAGGATCCACAATAGCTAAAATATGGGAACAACTCAGACTAAAGAATTAATGGATAAAGAAAATGTGGCAGCTGAGTAGAATAGAACATGATTCAGGGCTAGAGGTACAGGTCAGTGGAAGAGTAGATAATTTAGAATAGAAAATCCCCTGGGCTCAATCCCTGGTTCCCAAAAAGAAAGTTCAATAGTAACAAAGTTCAATAAGTAACAACATAAATAAGCCTTGAGAACATTATGCTACGCTCACAAAGCACAAACAGTGAAATTATTCCACTTTCATGAGAAATTTAAAATACTTAAATTTATAAAAATCAGAGTGTGAAATAGCGGATTTCAGGGGGTAGGAGATGGTAGAAATATAAAGTTGATAATCAAGTAGCATAAAGTCTCAGTTGATCAAAATGAATTGTGTCCGGGATCGGCTATACAATATTGAACCTATGGTTAACAACACCTCACTGCACACCTAAAAGTTTGCTAAGATGGCAGATCTCCTACAAGCATTCTGCATGAGGAAGACTCAGCAGCCACCCCGAGCTAGGTCCTCATAGGTTCTGCTTACTGCTGTCCCCCAGTCTCTCCTCCAGCCACCAGGCAAACCCCTCTCCATAATCTACCCACTTGCTCGCCACCCATGCTCAGACCTCAGCTAGTTACCCTCAGCTGGAAGCCCTCACTCACAAAAGCTGACTGAAGGGATCGAGGATCTAAGAGTTCAGCTTATCATGTTAGAAAATGTGCAGTGGTTAATCATGGCAGACAATACCACCAGGTAAGATGAGGCCTGTGGTAGATGGTGTTTAATTACTCATTTCAGGGCCAGGGAAGTTCAGTGGCATAAGTACCTGCCTGACAAGTGCAAGGTCTTAAGTTCAATCCCCAGTACCCCCCCCAAAAAAACCAAAAGGTAGGTAGGATGGAAGGAAAGAAGGAAGGACGGAAGGAAGGAAGGAAGGAAGGAAGGAAGGAAGGAAGGAAGGAAGGAGGAGGGAGGGAGGGAGAAAAGGAGAGAAGGAGGGAGGGAGGGAAGGAAGACATTCTTACTCATTTCAGACATTTCAGACATTTCAGACATTCAGACATTCTTACTCATATTATGCCTTGACCACTTGTGCAAAATGCTTTATGCTGGAGCTAGAATTACCTATTTGAAAATGCAATCTGAGGTTTAAATATATTCATTTGTAAAGGTCACTCAGACGGTGCATGGCAGTGTGAAAATATGATCACAAAGATCTTTGGGTGTCTCAGTTACTCTTCTCTCATTGCTGGGACAAATACCCAGCACCCAAAATGAAGGAAGGAAAAGTTTATTGAGCTCACAGGTACTGGAGGTTTCAGTGCACACTTGGCTGGCTCCAAGGCAGAGCGGTGCATGGCAGAGAGCAAGAGGGCAGCAGCAACAATGTGCCGGCCCCACCCACCCCCCAGGCATGCTGAGCTGGCAGCTGAGACTGGGCATAGTGGCACGTGCCTATAATCCCAGCGCCTGGGAGCCAGAAAACATGAGGATCACTCCAACTCTGATCTGTGTAGTGAGCTGCTGTAGACCCATACTAACTACATTAAAAAAAAAGTCTGCCAGCTTTTATACATCTAGCCATGCATGCAGCATGCCACCCAGCAGTGTCACTCCTAGGCATTTCCTTTTGGTGAAATTTAAGTAACTGTTCACACAAAAATTATACAGTTAGGTCAGCTTTATTCATCTTCACAAAATGCTCTAAGTAATCTACATGTCCCTTAAATAGAGAATGGATGGAAGACAGAAACAAGTGATGCATTCACGGATTGAAATGCCCGACAATAAAGAAGAACCGGTACCTATGAGGGACAAGTGGAGCTCAGGGCTTTAGGCCGAGAGACACAGGCCAGGCTCAGCAGGCTGAAGCCAGCTTACTCAGAAATGCAGAAGAGATCAGTGCTTCGGGTACCAGTTCCTAAGGGGGTGGGGTGCCCCAATTTCAAAGGGAAGCCAAAGGAATCCCAGAGACAATTCCTGTCAGAACTGCTGTGTGTCTTCACAGGCTACACAAGTCTATCCATTTGCTAAGATTCCGAGAATTTTATACCAAAGGAATGAATCTTACTGTATGCAAATTTAAACAAAGTTTCAAAGAGGAACATCTCTTCTACAACTAAGCTTAAGGCAAAAGCTTTACCTTTTCTGAATGTCATAAACCACTAAACACACCATTTCACAGAGCATCATCTACAAGCAAGATAATAGATGTGAATATTTAAACCACAAGCTAGGCTATAATTTCTCAAAAAATTATATGCAAAGCATAGAACCATGCTTATTAAAAGCATAAGTGGCTGGCAGAATGTTGTTTACCACCTCTGAAAACCTATAAAAAGTTTATAGATTTTTTATACCTTTCATGAATAAAGTGGAGTAAATTAATGCAAAGTTACCTTTCTAGGAGAAGCTGTCAAACTTTGCACTTTTTGGCCAAAAGCAAATTTGTAACTTCCTGTTATATTAAATCTGGCACTAAAACCTTGATGAGCCGCCCTAAATGGGCTACTTACTATGATAAATGCTGCTTCCTAACAAGAGGAAAAGAGGTGGCCTGGGAAGATAACTGCTGGGATTTTAATGCACTCTCTGAAACACTCCGACACACTCTGCTAGAGAGAATAATTTAATATCAGCCAGAAGTCAGGCTCTGAATTCCATTTCCTGGTGAAGAGCATCAAAAACAAATGCAATTTAATCCGCTGCATATGCATGAGGCACTTACTACCTGTCAAGCCCTGTGTTGGGCACCAGGAAAACAAATGTTAACACAGCAGATTCTCCTTTGAATGCCCAGAGTAGCAAAGGAGAGACGCGCCAAGCGGACAGAGGGGCTTTGGCATAAGAACTTCACGGCAGTGGCGGAAGCGCCCTGAGGTAAGGGGTGGTCTGTGCAGGAAGACCTGAGGATCCCTTAAAAATCCGCCTCTGTGACAGTTAGGATGCTGAGAAACGAAGCGGAGGCTGCGCAGCTCGAGGACCCACTGCATAACGTTCTAAGAATGCTGAGCTGGGAACACCCACACCGGTCTTGCTGTGTCTGGCCTTGGGACGCTCTTCAAGTGCTACAACTCTCATAGCACAAGGCAACAGTGCTGCAAGGCTGCCTTCCAAGCAAGTGGAAAAGTCCCACGCAACCTGCTCCTTCTCGCAAGACCCAAAACAAAACAAAACAAAAGAAACAAAAGAAAAACCAGAGTCTGACAGCACGTGGGGAGGCCCTGGATGCCAAGCCTCCTTCTCAAGTAGAGACCAGCAGACACCAGCGCCGCGTTTCCTCGTGTGTCATACCAACATACAGTCCCAAGCCACTGCTGCTGCTGTTGCCTATCCCTTCCCCCAGTATTCTAGGCATGGGTTGAATAAGCCAAAGTCAGCACTCCTAAGTAGGACAACTCTCGTTTCCTCTAAGTCTCCTCCCAGAACTACTAGTCCTGACAGGGAAGCACCCAGCAGGAGCCATTTCCTCCACTCCTTCACAGATATCAATTCAATAGCCAGTCAGCAGGAAAGAAATATTAAATGCATTTAATTTAATTAAATTGGGAACATTAATTAATATTTTATCACAAAACATGAAAACAATGATGGGGAAAAGACAACTGCCAAATTTGAATGGCAAAACTGACATACACAATAGTGGAGTAGCAGCACACTGCTCTGGAAGTGGGAAGGCTTCTCTAACCACAGAGGTGTCTCTTCTTTTGGGCTACCCCCCACACCCCCACCTCTACCCCCCACCCCACTCCTCTCCCCCACCAGCCCCCAGCCACCCTGTTCGGCCGGAGCAGCCCTACCCACTCACCACCATGGTGCCAGAACACATGCCTCCACAGGGAGCAAACTGTGCTGCTCCAGCGCTACAAGGGTGGGGCCGGGGTGGGGGGGAGCTGCACTCGCCTAACAGTGCCCAGGAGCAGAGTGGGGGCCAAAGGAAGTCTGGAGCGTCTACACCTGTGTGAAAATACAAGGTTTGACTCAGAACTGAGGGATGTAGACGTAGACTCTCTGTTGGTGAGCAAATCTCCCCAGATGAGCTGTTGTGAGGCCCCCTGCAATATGAAGAGACCCTCCCTAAGCCAGAGAAGCTAGCCTAGGAGAGGACAGCCCCAAACTGGAAGGACAGCAGCTGATAGCTGGGGATAAATTCAGCACAAAGGAAAGACAAACAAAAGTTTAAAGCTATTTCAAACACAGTGCATGGAACTCAATAAATATTTAAATACATAAATAACTTACTTAATGAGAGATAAATAATTTCCAGAGGAATTGTCCAAGAGGGCTAAGGCCAAATATTGGAACTCAGGGGAAGGTGTTTTATTAGAAAAATTAGTTTTAGCTAGCAACTCATAAATGAAGTTTCCACGAAACCTTACAATGAAAACACCTGAAATCAGTTACAACTGAGCAATCCTTGCTCTGGCGGCCACGCCTGCC